>CAXKVW010000558.1:0-241693 GCA_964058825.1 Carex arenaria
CCAGGAATCCTAACAATTGAGGTTATTTAGCATTTTTTTATGTCGAGGATATGATGTTATTTTTTTATTGTTTTGTATTATATTTTTTGCTTGTTATATGATTTTATTGTTGTGTTATATTGTTCGTTTTTGTTATTACTGTCCGTAATGTTTGACAATGGATAAAGATTTTTTTATTATCATGACGGATACGGGTATGAAAATTCTTTGACCCAATCCGCATCGTATCTTGTCGGCTAAATATTAAGAGGAAGGTTCATATGCCTTTATTTTTTGTACCTCCATCATGCCTCCATTTTAGTATTTTAATAACTAAAAAAATAAAAACTTAAACGTCAAAATAAATCTGTTAGATTTGATCTATGTTATTTTCTCTATATGCAGGAAAAATAAATTACTTTTTGATTTTATTTTTATATGAATCAATAAGTTAAAAATTAGTGTCTAAAAATTATCCATAATAGTGTGTATTTCCAAGTTGTTGATGACAAATAAAATAAAGTTTAAATGTCATAATATTTATATGTGCATAAATAAAATAATATAGATCATATATGACAGTTTTATTTTGACATTTTAAGTTTTAAATTTTGAGTTATTACATTTTTAAACATAAAAATATGATGTAGAAAAATAAAGGTATTTGAACCTTTCTCCAATATTAATTCTACAATATCTCCGCAATAATATCCCAATAATAGGGACCTAAGTGCTTGTCTTTCAATAATATGCCAGCTGTCAAGGTCAAATTCAATCCATGGAAAATTATATAAGAGGTTACAAGAATAACATGTCTGTATCCTTTTGTGTTCTCCAAAGTTTAGAAATAGCTGTAAGCCTATAACTTAATATCTCACTTGGTTCCATCTTTAATGGCCACTTCTGTACTGGCTTGTCTTTTTTTCATTTGCATCCTTCCCTGCTTCGCCAACTCATGTAATACGACTACACTTCAATGTGATCCTTCTATTCAAATTAAGCCTCCTTTCTACCTTCAATCAGATGCTATGAAGGATCCTAGTTGCCTAGGTTCTGTAAGGATTAAATGTGGCAATGTGTTCCCAATTCTCTTCTGGCAAAATGTATGGCTCCCAATCAAAAGCATCTCATATAACACCAACATTATTATTGTTCAAGATCCTTATCTTAATAGTTCTTTGAAAAATTCTGGCTGTGGTAATCTTTATTTTAATTTTTCTAGTCCTGTTAAGTCTAACAATGAGATGTATAATTTATTGAATAGTAGCCTTTCTTCTGTGAGATGTACTAACCATCCTAATCAGATAGAATCACCACCCAAGATATTTGGAATTGATTACAAACTTAGTTACTCTCCGTCTCTTCATGAGGATGATAAATTGCTACAGAATTGTTCGAGGCCTGATAGTTCCCTTGACCCATCTTTTGAGTACATTCTCTCATTCAAAAATGACAGTTCAGAGCTTTCTCTACTATCAGCTAATTACTCAGGTGAACTTGTCGCACGACCCGGTTGCTTTAAATACTCGACAGAAGTTTTCGATCCTGAGGATGGTAAAGGTTAGTAGTTTGTATATTTTATCAATTTATCCTGTTATTTTTCTTTAACCTCTTTGTAAATTATGGACAGTTCATCTCTCTCTCTTTTTCTTTTTTGTAGTTTTTCTTTATTCTCTTTGTAATTTGTCAAACTCTACAGAGAAATCCGATCTTTCTGTATTCTTCTCTGTATTTCCTTCTTCCTTCTCCTCTCATAGTTTATTCTTTAAGCTGCCATCATCAATGCATATTTGTAAATTATCAAAGGATTTGTTATACTTGGTTTTCTCCATGCATCTCTTGTCAGCTGCCACAACACAACTGTCCTTGCAAGTTGGAACTCATCCCTGCATATTATGTAGACTTTCTTATTGGTAAGGGTGAGAAAATAGTTTGTAACTCGTGACTCTCTCATAATTCGATTGCTAAAAATTTGCTAATAACTCGCTTGTTAACTTAATGAACTGAGCATGAGCAGACCCCAACTCACTCATTGCCAACTCAAGTTACATAAATTCATGCCACATCCAATCCCAACCAGATTGAAATCCAAGTAAAAAAAAAATGCACTGGACCCAGCACCAACAGATGAGCAAACCCGAGTTAAATTATGTACTATTTGGTTGTTTGACATGTACTATTTAGCTGTTAAATTATGTTAAATTCAAAGATTAGTGATTTTTTGGGGTTGCTTTCTATTATATATTAGTTACGACTTTTGGCTTTAAGAAATTCAAATTCCCCAAAATTCAAATATGAATTGGTCTTAAGTCTTAATGAGTTATGAGCCAACTCGAGTTGGTAATAAGTTGAGCACGAGTTGAGTTGTCAACTCAACATTGTCTTCTCAATTCGAGTTGACTCGCTCATTAACTTAATGAACTGAGCACGATCAAACTCCAACTCACTCAAACTCAGTTCATTAACAGCCCGACTTATTGGTATCTAATTATATTTCTTAACTAGCGGAATCAAATATCCCTAACAAAAAAAACAAAATTGAACAAGTTGTTGACAGTTTTTTTTTAAAACTTCTTTCCTAAGTACTCTAAATAAATGCATATTAGCGGAATCAAATCTCTAGTTCATTAGCTTGTTTCTTTTAGTCAACTGTGAAGTCAATTTATAAGAAAAGCTTTCAAACAGAAAGTAATGTGACTTTGCTTGACTTTAACGAAGTCTGCCTTCTTTTCTACTTCCCCTCTTATTAAATATTGACAATGACTTTGCTTTTTAAATGGTTGAATTCACTATTAGATATTTAAAATTCTTAAAGGCTCTTTATATTCAGTTGGTCATCTATTAGATTATTTCAGGAAAGATAAAAGAGTATATGTAAAACTTAGCTTTAACTTGGCTATATAATTATAGAGCATAAGCATAACTATAAAGGCTAGTGGCTCCCAGCAGAAATATCATATTAAAAGTACTCTAAAATTTTCAGATTCCATTACTTATCACTTTCACTGACTTCTCTATTTTATTTTATCAATACAGGAAAAAAGACAACACAAGCAAGAAGGGTAATAATTTTGATAGGTGAGGATAGTTTTTCTTCATCATGATTGATCTCAATACAGAAAATCTGTGAGTAATTTTACACTTTATTTTCATAAATAAAAGTGCTCATTATTCTCTATTTTCACCTATATATTTTTTAAAATATTATTTAGCTTGCATCCTCTCTATTCATCCCATTTCATTACATGTTTTACCTGACCATTCTTTCAGATCACCAGACAAGGTGGCAAAAACTCTTAAAGAAACTTTATTTTATAATTATGCAATATTAAGTTAAATTTACTTTGATATGAAACCTATATTCTTTTGGTTAAAGAGAAACTGATCCTAGTAAAAGAACTTACTATATACTATATCAGCTGCCATACCAGTTCCCTAGCCATGATCTCTGTGTTGAGCTATCAATGTAAATTATCCCAACATGCTCTCCTTCGGATCAAGCTAAAAAAATATTCGAACTAGCGGAGGGTAATTTTAATTTCATATTTTATAAATTAGTGACTTCAATGGTTACATATGCAAGAGATTGTTTGCCAGTTTAAATGATTGAAAATATTCTCCTGTTTGCATGAAATCTGCAATTAGTTTCTATCAATAATTAAAAATGTTTCTACTCTATCGTTTGTAATGTTTATACATACTGATTACATGTATTTGGTTTTAATGTAGTTACTCTAGTAGGATCTATTGCATTCCTTGGAGTATGCCTTGTTTGGTATTTAAAGCTTCGAAGTAGCAAAAACTCTGCCGAATGCATTTTATGGAGCAAAGACAGACCTGAAGGAAATATTGAAGTGCTCTTAGAAAAATATGGATTGTTTGCGCCAAAACGATACAAATATGCTGAGGTAAAGAAAATTACAGGCTCGTTTCAGCATACACTGGGTAAAGGAGGCTTTGGCACTGTATACAGAGGAATACTTCAGGATGGCCGTTTGGTTGCTGTCAAAATTTTGCACAATTTTTCATGTGGTAGAGAAGAGCTTTTGAATGAGGTTCTCAGCATTGGCAGAACTTCTCATGTCAATGTGGTCAGTCTTCTAGGCTTTTGCATTGAAGGTTCCAAGGATGCTCTAATTTATGAATACATGCCAAATGGATCACTCGATAATTATATATACTCTGAAAACCCAAAAGCAGTTCTTGGTTGGGAAAAGATTTATGAAATAGCAATTGGTATTGCAAGAGATTTAGAGTATTTACACCGAGGATGCAATGCACGTATTGTGCATTTTGATATAAAACCTCAGAATATCCTGTTGGATGAAGATTTCAACCCAAAAATTGTAGATTTTGGTTTGGCAAAATTGTGTCCACCAAAAGAGAGCATTATTTCAATGGCTGAGATGAGGGGAACCATCGGGTATATTGCTCCCGAAGTCTTCTCGAGGAGTTTTGGTGTTGTTTCAACCAAATCTGATGTATACAGTTATGGAATGATGGTGTTGGAGATGGTAGGAGGAAGAGCGAATGCAAAACCAAGTGCTGAAAACTCAAGCCAAGTGTACTTTCCACATTGGCTTTATGATTGTCTTGTTGAAGGCAGTCCAATACAGCTACAAGCTTGTGATGTAATATCAATGGAAATTGAAGAAATTGCAAAGAAGATGGGCATGGTTGGTTTGTGGTGCACTCAAACGACACCAGCTAATCGGCCCTCGATGAACAGAGTAATGGAAATGCTGGAGAAAAGTTTAGATGAATTGGAAATGCCACCAAAACCATACCTGTTTTCTTCCCCTCATTCCACAATATTATCAGATACTTAATTCACAGTCTGATTCTGACTGTTACATAGGTGCTAACACATTATTAGTATGGGTATTCTGTTAGAAATATATTTTGAAAACTCAAAATTCTATATAAATAAAATTACTTATTTTAATATTAACGTTTTAATCTTCATGAATTATGGAGCTATTTGTGAATTAATTCCTTTGATCCAATTTCTGCATAAAAGCTCATTATGCACAGCCACAGAAAATCAAATCAAATGTATATTGGATATGAATTGTGCCTAGTATCAATGCTCTACGTTAGCACCAGCAAGCAACTTAAATCCATTTCCGTTTGAGCTATGCATATGATGACTGTTTCATTTTCATTAAAATATTACTGTTAATTATAATTGTCATTAATGTACATACTGATCAATAAAAGGTGCATGATATTTGTTGAGCAAGTGATCTAGGAGCTGAGGAAATTCCTCTTAGCTCTATAATTCATAAAATTTATATTCTCCCACAAACAATTTTTTTTTTTTATAGTAAAACTATTATTTTGCTACCATTGTTGAAAGAAGCTACATCAACCTCTACCACGGTTGCGCCCGCAGGCAGAGGAATACCGGCGTAACTTGGGGCAAGCTTAACCGATTATTCCTGCGCTTAGGACGGGAAGTTGCCTTAGGTCCGCATTTGCAGCTCCGGGTAATAAAGTTTTAATTATTTTCTTGATTATATTTTTAATATAATTATTATTTATTTTATTGATCAAAATTCAGATTTAAAATTAGTTGGTTAGTTAATATTTTTCCAACATATTCTTCAATGTTATTTGAGTAAAAAAATTGAAATTTGCGTTTATATTTGGAATGTTTACATCTGACGCTATATATCTACATTTGGTAATTTATATTTAACATTGGTTTAAAATCAATGATGGAAAATAATTAAGATTTATGTACATTTATGCATATTTAGGTGCTGCCAATTATGTATATGCTTGAAAGTATTGTGTAGTTATAATGAAAGAGTAAAACAAAGAACTGACATTAAGAAACCTTGCTATGATAGGCTTTCGTGCCGCGCTAGTATTACAAAATGTAGTAATATATATCACCTTCTTCAACACTTCCCACTGGAAAAGCAGATGGGCCCAAGGAATGTCATGTGGTTCACTGAAACACATGCAATTTGGTCACAAACTGCACGGTAACCGTCAGGTTTCATAAAATTTCTGACAGTACTTACGACTTCAGAGATCAAAACATTTACTTTAAATTTTTGCCAAATCAGAAGATCAAAACATCAACTCCAAAAATACAGATTTTGTCTAGCCTTGCGAAAGGTTGAGATCTGATCACTCAAAACCTTAAATAATAATTCCCTGCGGATCGACATCCAATTATATTACCTGATAGGATTATGCGCTTGTAATCCGACTCGTATAGGAAATTGGGTTATAAATTTTATTAGCTATACATATTTCTTTCATCAGGACCGCAACCAAAAATACATTATACTCTGGTTTCAGTCCATTACCAATTATTCTACTCATTCGCTGGTGAATAATCTTCTCTTCATGGTCAATTTAGGCAAATCTCGTTGCAGAGGGACTTCACCTTCCTGAAATATTGGTTGATTGTCATGTTGCCTTGTAAGATTGTCATGAGCTTCTTTTCTTGTAGTTGGAGGCATGCATCATTTTTCTTGGAGAAGGGAGTTGCTAAGATGTTCCATGCGGATTTCGCTTCTCTAATGTACTCCAGCAGGTTTTCTTCAACCGACGTCCTGAGTATATAGATCGTCTTTCCATCCTTAATTCACAATTCCGCAGAGCCTCTTTATCTTCGGATGGAGTCCTCTTTCTTCTCTAGTTTGTTTAGAGTCATCAGAATTTTCTAGTTCTTTGGTTGCAACCTTTTGGCAGAGTCATCTTTGACCCGCCTACCACTTCCCTGTTGGAAATTATTTGGATTGTGGATGGTATAACATAGGAGTTTATATAACTTGATTTTTTTATTTAAAAGAGTATACAAGATTTACAAGGCTTTGATATATTTTCTCACTTATGCACATGCCTCACTTTCTAATTCACAATACTCCATAAGCTCTACATTTTATTTATACCACTAAATGTCGGTAGTAAACATTCTAGATAATACATATACGTTTTCTATTACCGACATATATTTTGGCAGTTTACAATTCTTTATAATATGCAAGATACATAAAAATATACGTACTATTAAGAAGCATCTAGTCATTCTATTTTTACCATGTCTATGATAGTCTAGAAGGGGTTATTGGGCCTGGGCCTTCGGTGATGTTAGTTTCAACATTCCCATAGAGACTATATGCACTTATGCAGGCCTTCCAAATATAGTTATTGTTATTAAATTTTTTAAAACAACCAGATATTAAAGTTAAGTTATTTTGGACCAAATATAGTACTGTTCTTATGCAGGCCTTCCAAATATTGAAGCTAAGTTATTTTGTATTAAAGTTAAGTTATTATGCACTTATGCAGGCCTTCCAAATATACAGTACTGTTCTTTTCAAATGGTCAAATTCATTTTTATTTTCCTATCAATCTCCATCTATAAAATGTGTGCTACAAAGGTATTTTGGACCATTACGGCAGAAAAATAAAAAAATATAAACGAAAGTAAGTAGAACTACAACGCACTTGATCAAAGTCTTATCTGGACTTAGATGACTTGTTTGAATATACCAGTATCATTCTTTTCAAATGGTTAATTCATTTTTTATTTTCCTATTAATCTCCATCTATAAAATGTGTGGTACAAAGGCATTTTGGACCATTACGGCAGAAAAATTAAAAATATAAATAAAAGTAAGTAGAACTACAACGCACATGAAAGTCTTATCTAGACTTAGATGAATTTGAAGTTTGAATATACCAGTACCGTTCTTTTCAAATGGTCATTTTCATTTTTATTTTCCTCTTATTATTATGTCTAATCTCCATCTATAAAATGTGTGTTCGGCAGAAAAATAAAAAATTTAAACAAAAGTAAGTAGTACTGCAATGCACATTTAGTTTGTTATAGAATAATTTTTAATCTTTTTTATTAGAAAAAAATATATCACACCTATTTCCTTTAATTTTAATTTGGAAACGAATTTTTGCGCACAATATCCTTCACTCAACCATTTTTCCCAGAAAAATAAACAGGACAACCGTACATGTGTACAAATTAATTGGCTGCTAGAAAAGGGCATAATTGATAATTGTATCTTATAAGACGGACATTTTTTCTAAACAAGTTACATTTTTTTTTTCTGCTTTTAATAAAGTATAAATGGGTATTTTATAAACTTGAAATGAGTTTTAATATAAAACACAATAAAATGAGTAAATTTGTGAGTTTCCAAAATTTAGAGGAGAAATATGTAATTTTGAAGTTTTTGAGGGTTATACGTGATATCCCCCCTACATTGGGGGATATAAGGTTGTAATAGTAGCACTTCTGTATCCGTATCTTCTCCAAAGTATAGAAATAGCTATAACTTAATGGCCACTTCAGTACTGGCCTGTCTTTTTTTCACTCTCTTCCTTCCCTGCTTCTCCAACTCTTGTACAACTACACTTCCATGTGATCCTTCTATTCAAATTAACCCTCCTTTCTATCTCCAATCAGATCCTAATTGTCATGGTTATTTACCGATTGGATGTGATGATATTAATAAACCATTTCTCTCTTGGTTTTCAAAGATACTACCATTAGAAAGCCTTTCATTTGACCCAAACATTATTGTGGTTCAAAATCCTTATCTTAGTAGTTCTTTGAATAAATCTGGCTGTGGTAATCTTTATTTTAATTTTTCTACTCCTGTCCATGAGATGTATGATATGATGTATGATAATGTTTTGAATAATATCCTCACTTCTCTAAGATGTTACCCTCCTAATCGGATACAATTACCACACACGATATCTGGAACGGATTACAACCTTAGCTACTCGCCGTCTCTTGATGAAGATGATACTCATCCACAGAATTGTTTGAGGCCTGATAATTCCCTTGCACCATATTTTGAGTACAGTTTTTCATTTGCAAATGACAGCCAACAGCTGTCTCTGCTATCAGCTAGTTATTCAGGGGATCTTCTAGCACGACCCGGTTGCTATGCAAACTCGATAGAGGTTCTCAATCATGAAGGTGTTGAAGGTTAGTAGCTTTCATATTTTATCAATTTATCCTGTAATTTTTTTTAAACCTCTTTGTAAACAGGGGCGGAACTCGACTTTGAGTATAGGGGTGGCTGACCGACTAAACATCGCATATTTAAAAAAAAATCAAAATCAAAATCTATATAACACAAGCTAATATGATTCTTCACTAATTGATTTCAAAAAAATACAATAAATAACTAACACCAGTAAAATGTCATGTCTATCAAATTATTTTGACTTAATTTAATATTTTATGCAAAAAAAAAATCTAAATGACATCGTGAATAGAAAAATATAATATTAATAATTTAATATGAAAGTAAAATATTAAAATGATGATAAAGATACAATGAATAACAACTTGTTAAAATTCTTGAATAAAAGAGAAATCTTAATTTTAAGAAATAAAATACATCATGTGGGCTTCATAGTAATTTTAATTTGAGTTTTTATTTTGATTTTTTTATCTTTTCAGACAAAATTTTCTTATTTGTCAATCATATTCCTTTATATTTCCAATAAATTTCTTTTTTGGGATAATTGTGCATTAAAAAATTTCAATAATTTTCTTTTTTTCTTTCAGATACTTGGTAATCATGTTTTCCAAATTAGTACTTCTATTTTTTTCCTATTGTACCATTGACATTTTTATTGTTCAACAACTTTCTAATTATTTATATTTTTTTACATGATTAAAGATGCCTTTTTTCGTATAATTGGAAAACCAAAGTGTTATTCTTTTTAAAGTGACATGTCATTTTTAGATTCAACCCCTTCAATCTTTTGTATTCTACATGGAAGGAGCTAACACTTATAAAATAAAATTTTCAATTAAAATTACAAGTACATGATAAACAATTTTGGAAATATTGGGGGTGGCTTAGCCACCCCTAGCCATACTTACCTTCCTCCTCTGTTTGTAAATTATGGACAGTTCACCTCATTTTTTTGTAATTTTTTTAATCTCTTTGTAATTTGTCAAACTCAACAGAGAAATCCGATCTTTCTGTTTTCTTCTCTGTATTTCCTTATTCCTTCTCCATTCATAGTTTCTTCTTTAAGCCGGTGCAGTCATCAATGCAGTTTCTTCTTCCTTCTCCTTTCTTTGTTTCTCCGTAAATTTCTCAAAGAATTTATTATATATACTTGGTTTTCTCCATGCATCTCTTGTCAGCTGCCACAACACAACTGCATGTCGTTGCAAATATCATCCTTGTTTATTATGTAGGCTTTCTTATTAGGTATCTAATTATGTTTCTCAATTAAAGGAGTCAAATCTCCAATTATTTGAATCCCAAAAGATTTGAAAATAGTCAATTGAACGATGCACACAAAATACTTGGGGGTATGTCGGGTACTATTCTACTACCACCCTGATTTTTTTATCTGAAATATGCAAAGATCAAGTTCAGCGGTAATGTCATATTTCACCAATATTTATCTGGACTTCTAATCGAGAGGAACAAGTTGGGGACAGGTAAAACAAAAAGTAAAACAAAATCGAAAAAGTTGTTGACAGTTCTTTTATTAAACTTCTTTCCAAGGTACTCTAAACCCTTAACTCCATTTCATTGAAGGGTGGAGTCACACTCATCTAGGTGTATAGGCAGCTGTTTATTTCTGAATTTTGAAAAAAAATACTTTATCTTTATATAGCATATTTGGATCTGGGTTTCACTTGCCCCTGTATATGTGTTTCGCCTACCTCTTATTGAGCCCTGGTCGTTGGTGAAATTGGCCGACTCGCTGCAAATTTGGCAAAGTTTTTATTTAAAAAAATATAACGAATGGGGGATCGGAATAAGAGTGTGACAGCGAGACTACACAATGAACACGTCATATTATTTTAAAGTAATGAGCCAAATTTATATACAAAAGGAATGAGTCTAACTTTATTGTAAAACATTAAATTAATTTTTGAGGTTTAATTAACTGTTCAAAAATTGTCCGAATTTCAAAAGAAGGATGACTATACTATGCTTCAAAGTAAAATTTATAATTTAATTAATGCTTTACATGAAATATTTTTTAATTTAGTTTTGCAAAAAAATTTCGAGTCTCCCATCTAATTCAACCAATTCTTACTAATTCTCCATCTGCTTCAATTGATAATTAATAATAATATTTTAATTAAAAATAATTATAAATTAAATAAAAACTTAATATAAATTGAGTAAAAAGTTAATATAAATTATTGCTAGAGTTTTTGAATGTTTTTGGAAAAATCAATGTGGTGGTGGTTTCCTTATATTAGGAGAAGACTTTGATCAAGTCTACTCTCTTTTCTGCTCATGTCTTTTATCAAATACACTATTGCCTGCCTTCTTTTCTACTTCCCCTCTAAGTCTACATGAAACTGAAAGGTGTTATAGAAGATTCTTCTCCGAGAAACAAAAGGCAGTGGGCCCTATGGAGGGAGAGAAATAGAATATTCTTCTCCGAGAAACAAAAGGCAGTGGGCCATTTAATTAGTGACACAACGTTAGAGATACGTACAGAGGTGTTTGGGCAACAATTAGGCTTAGATATTTAAATTTGCACTGCGTTATTCCATGTATAGATTGTTAATTGGGGGGGGGGGGGGGGGGGGGGGGGGGAGGTGGAGCTACGTACAATGAATGGGGGTCAATTGACCCCCATTCATTTGCAATTTTTTATTTATTTATATCATATTTTTAATATAATTTAAACTAAAATATTATGAATATGGTGAAATTGACCCCCATTCGTAATAGAAATTTTTTATGTACTTGACCCCATTCATGTTTGATCCCCATAGCCTGAAAGTCTGGCTCAGCCCCCGGGGGAGTATAAGGCGCTCGTTACAAACTTTTCTGTAATTATTCTTTTTATCTAATATATCCATTGCCGGCACTTTGCCGTCAACCATAAAAAAAAAAAACTGAAAGGTGTTATTAAATATTTGCTATGTCAATGCTTTCTAAATGGTTGAATTCACTATTAGATATATAAAATAAAGGCTCTTTATATTCAATTGGCCATCTATTAGATTATTAATTCAGAAAAGATAAAAGAGTATATGTAATACTTAGCTTTCACTTGGCTATAGAATTATAGAGCATATGTAATACAAAGCATAGTCGGAGACAACTATAAAGGCTAGTGGCTCACAGCAGAAAGACCATATTAAATTCTTCTTTAATTTGTTCGTTTTTAAGCTCATAATACTTGCGTTTATTTTCTATTCTGGTTTTCAACACATCACTGACACTGATGTACTCTGGAATTTCCAGATTCGATTAATAATCGCTCTCACTGACATCTATATTTTATTGTATGCAATGCAGAAAAGACAAACAAAGCAACAAGGATGATATGTTTGATAGGTGAGGATAGTTTTTTCAATTTGAGAGTAATTTTACTCTTCAATTTTTCATAATTAAAAGTGCTCATTATTCTCTTTTTCATCTCTATATTTTCTAATATATTTCATTTAGCTTGCATCTCCTTTATTCATCCCATTTCATTACATTTTTTTTTTCTGGCCATTCTTTCATACCACCAGACAAGGTGCTAATCCAGCGCACCAAGTTTCATCTCAGATCTGAAATAAACTTTACATTATAATTATGCAATATTAGGTTAAATTTACTTCTATGTCACTAAATTTTATCTTACAGTCCACTATAGCAAATAAATGTCAAATAAAAATAAGGAAGAATGTACGAAGTACAAAATTAAAGCCTTTTCAATAACCTGATTTGTTCTGTCAGAATTAATAACTGGCACTGATGCATGTCAGTATCAATTCATAATATCTGTTGAACCATGCTAATTTTCTATTTCTTCCGTAATCTATTTGTTTTGTGATGTTTATTTTCTTCCACCTGTTTGTCGAACAGATATTTTTCATCAAAAACCTAAATTCTTTTGGTTAAAATATTAGTTTCTAAAAATAATAAAAAAATATTTCCACTCTATTAGTTTCTAAATTTTTTTTTCACAGCGTACTGATTACTTGTATTTGGTTTTCATGTGCAGTATTCATTATAATATTCCTTGGAGTTATAGCATTCCTTGGAGTATGCCTTATTTGGCTTTTAAAGCTTCGAAGTACCAAAAATTCTGCCGAATGCATTTCACAGAGCGAAGCCAGTCCTGAAGGATATATTGAAATACTCTTAGAAAAATATGGATCGTTTGCACCAAAAAGATACAACTATGATGAGGTAAAAAAAATTACAGGCTTGTTTCAGCATAGACTAGGTAAAGGAGGCTTTGGCACTGTATACAGAGGAATACTTCAGGATGGCCGTTTAGTTGCTGTGAAAATTTTGCACAAATTTTCATGTGGTAGAGAAGAGCTTTTGAATGAGGTTCTCAGCATTGGCAGAACTTCTCATGTCAATGTGGTCAGTCTTCTAGGCTTTTGCATTGAAGGCTCCAAGCATGCCCTAATTTTTGAATACATGCCAAATGGATCACTCGGCAATTATATATACTCTAAAAATGCAAAATCAGTTCTTGGTTGGGCAAAACTTTATGAAATAGCAGTCGGTATTGCAAGAGGTTTAGATTATTTACACCGGGGTTGCAATCTACATATTGTGCATTTTGATATAAAACCTCAGAATATTTTGTTAGATGAAGATTTCAACCCAAAAATTGCAGATTTTGGTTTGGCAAAATTGTGTCCGCCAAAAGAGAGCATTATTTCAATGGCTGAGATGAGGGGAACCATTGGATACATTGCTCCCGAAGTCTTTTCTAGGAGTTTTGGTGTTGTTTCAACGAAATCTGATGTATACAGTTATGGAATGATGTTGCTGGAGATGATAGGAGGAAGGAATGCAAAACCAAGTGTTGAGAACTCAAGTGTTGAGAACCCAAGCCAAGTGTACTTTCCACATTGGCTTTATGATTGTCTTATTGAAGGCAGTCCAATACAGCTACAAGCATGTGATGTATTATCAACAGAAATTGAAGAAATTGCAAAGAAGATGGGCATGATTGGTTTATGGTGCACACAAACAATGCCGGCTAATCGGCCCTCGATGAATAGAGTTGTGGAAATGTTGGAGAGAAGTTCAGACGAGTTGGAAATGCCACCAAAACCTTACCTGTGTTCTCTGCCTCATTCCACAATAATATCACTGTTGAAGATTTGAAGATCTGATGGCTGTAACATACAATGGGAAATATGACAGCTAAAATTTATCTCTTTCTTTGTATTGTCTAATTATCAATCACTGAATATTTGTTGCTATGTTTAGCTTCATTTCTAGAAATTAGACCCTGATCACTATGTCTATAAATCAGGATATCATCTCTCTTGTAAAAACACAACAACAAATTATAAGAAATATAATGGGTGGGAGGGAGATTTATGGGAGTGCTGTGTCAATTCTCTAATTACTCTTAATTTCTTTAATCACATACTTCTCATACTCCCAAGTTTGTATTAAATTCAGAGTCTAATTCTGACTATTTAATTGGGACTAACACACATGTGCGTTTGGATGAATCAAGAATAATGCAAGGATAGTAGCTATTTTAATTTTGAGAATAGTAGCTATTCCAACATTTTGTAGGATTAGTAAAATAGTGAGCAATCTCACAAAAGACAAACAAAAAATAGTGGCTATTCGCTAATCCAAACACACCCAAACGTAGATTAGTAGCTCGGAATAGTACTAATCCAGAATAGTAGCTATTCTTCACCCACCCAAACACACCTATGCATGAGTATATGGGCATTCAGTTTGACGGGTATTCTTCAATGTAATTTGTGTACAAAAATTGAAATTTGAGTTTATATTTGCAATGTTTACATTTGATGCTATATCTACATTTGGTAATTTTATATTTGACATTGTATTAAAAGCACTGATGGAAAAGAATTAAGATTTATGTACATTTATGCATATTTAGATGCTGCCAACAATGTATCTGCTTGAAAGTATTATGTATTTAAAATTAAAATGTAAAAAAGAAGAACTGGCATTAAGAAACATTGCTCTGATAGCCCTTCGTGCTGCGCTAGCTAGTATTACAAAATGGAGTAATATATCACTTTCTTCAACACTTCCCACTGGAAAAGGAGATGGGCCCAAGGAAGTTCATGCGGTTCACCAAAACGTATGCGATTTGGACCATTTGGTCACAATCTGCATGGTAACCTTCAGGTTTCACAAAATATCTGACAGTTACGTCAACCTCAAAGAGTTTGATAAAAATTAATGTTGAATATATATTTCTTGATTTATGGATGTGTATGTAATATTGTTTTATGTATGTTGTTTATGTTGAATATTTCTTCAATTATGAGTGTATATGTATATATGTTGAAGAACTAATTCGGCTATGCACTTAACCATAGTCTATTAATTCTGATGACTTATCCGATATATAACTGATGATATCATGTTATTAGAAACCTAAATTAACCAATTAACCAAACCACGTAAATATTTACTCAAGCACCAGATTTTAGAAAAAAAAAAAAGTCAACAATACTGCAAACAATTATTGTCCTTGAATTTTCCATTTTCTTGGAAAATTGGCGCATGTGGATTCAATTAATTGTCTATCGTTACCCAGTCTACATGAAATTCTTCTATGGAGTTAGATGACTTTGAATATTCTACTGTTCTTTTCAAATGGTTAATATCATTTTTATTTTCCTCTTCTTATCTCTAAAATTTGTGGTACAAAAAGGCAATTCAGACTAAAATGGCAGTAAAACAAAAATTATAAAGAAAAGTAATAGGAGACTTGCACCGCATATTTACTTTGTTCTAGAATATATAATTTTTATTCTACTTTTAGAAAAAGAAAAATGTATCACTATTTCTGATTCCTTTCTTTTAAATTTGGAGACGAATATTCGCACACATCTTAGTTTCACTCAGCTATTTTTCCTAGAAAATTAAACAGGATAACTGTTCAAGCCGATTTTTTTTATTAAAATCCTCAATTAAAAAAACTATACAAATGCCCTCAATTTTTTATTTTTAAAAATACACCAACCGCCAGGATTACTGGCAGTCCTCTAAGAAATGAACCGCCAGGAATCCTGACAGTTGAGGTTAATTTGTATTTTTTTTATGTCAAGGATATTCTGTTATTTTTTTCAATATTTTGTGTTATATTTTGTTTTTTTGTAATATGATTTTATTGTTGTTTAATATTGTTGGTTTTTGTTAATATTGTCCATAATGTTTGACGATGGATATTGATTTTTATATTGTATTTTAATACAATTCAGGTTATTTTTATTTTTATTAAAGAGTTGTTTCAAACAAACTAAAACAAAAAGATAAACACTAAAAAACAATCCCGACATAAAATTCTATAATCCATCACGAAAAATACTACAAGTTTGATATTTTTGAAACCTTAATTTTGATATTTGGATTGCTTAATAACACGTTACGGTAAATTTGAACAAAGTCTGGTATTTTTTAAAACCTGATTTTGATGTTTTAGGGCTTAATAACAAGTTACAATAAATTTGATAAAAGTCTGGTATTTTAAAAATAATTTCTAACAATTTCTAAAAATTTCTAATGATTTCTAACAATTTCTAACAAAATTTACAATACAGTCAATTGCACGGTAATCAATTATTATCCTTGAATTTTCCTTTCCTTGGAAAATTGGCGCATGTGGCTTCAATTAAAGTCTTCTGTGGAATTAGGTGACTTTGAATATTCTACTGTTCTTTTCAAATGGTCAATTTCATTTTTATTTTCCTCTTCTTAATTGTCTAAAAAATGTGTGGTACAAAGGCATTTCAACGGCAGAAAAATGAAAAATATCAATAAAAGTGAGGAGAATTGCAACGCACATTTACTTTGTTATAGAATATATAATTTTTATTCTTCTTTTAGAAAAAAAAAATGTATCACTTTTCCTGTTTCCCTTTCTTTTTAATTTGGAGACGAATTTTCGAACACAATATCTTTCACTCAGCTATTTTTACTAGAAAAATGAACAGGGAAACAGCTATTTTGGCGCACAATAATTCTCAGTAGCGCTATAACATAATGTTGAATTTGCTATTCCACAGGTGTTGCTACTGTTGGCAAGAATGTCACCAAGCCTTGTATTGGCGACCATGCAACAAGTGAAAGCATTGTTACTGTTGCTATTTTACAGACATAACTACTATTTATTTCATGGAAGATTTTTGTAATTTACAATTGATATTTATCTAACGTACTTTCGTTGTTTGTTGTAAATATTAAACTAATTAGTTAAGATTGCACTTTTAAATTATGTGAATTTCATTTGCAAAATTATGAAATGTCCATTCTATATGTTGTGCATGTGAATATCTAATTTATTGCTAGTAAATTTGGAGGCTAATTGATCCAATATAAAACGAATTGTACAAAACAAAAATATAAGATTTAGCACCAGATTTATTGAAAATAAACTGGTGCTATATGTTACCTACAACACTGGTTATTTAAAAGAATCTGATGCTAAATATAACATATAGCACCGGTTTTCAAAAATAACCGCTTCTATAAGTTATATTTAGCACCGGTTTTCAAAAATAACTAGTGTTATTAGTTATATTTAGCACCGGTTTGAAACCGGTCCTAATCAATTATATAATCAACACCGGCCTGATTAGCACCGGTAGTAAAACCAGTGTTTACTCAAAAAGAAAAAAGTAAAACCGGTGTTGAATATAAAAAATAACCAGTGCTGATTTACAATTCTGTAGTAGTGAGGATAACTATTCAAGCTGTAATTTTTAGCGATGGATTCTGATTTTTATATTGTATTTTTTATATATTTAGGGTTATGTTTTGTTTTACTAAAGAGGCATTGAAACAAACTAAAACATAAGATAAACAAAATAAACTAAGCCTAACATAAATACTAGAAGTCTGATATTTTTAAAACCTTAATTTTGATATTTGGATAGCTTAATAACACTTTACGGTAAATCTGAACAAAGTTTGGTATTCATAAAACTTGATTTTGATGTTTTTATGGCTTAATAACATGTTACGATAATTCTGACTAAAGTCTGGTATTTTAAAAAAAATCTAACAATTTCTAATTTTTTTTGAATGATTTCTAACAATTTCTAACAAAATTTACAATAATTTATTACAATTTATAAACAAATTAAACAATTTGATATATTTCTAACAAATTCTACTAATTTATAACAATATTGGACAACAAAATAATTAATACAAAATATAAGGACTTACATGCACAAGAGATTGCCTTGGGATAATTTCTTGAAGAATGAGAGAGAGAAAAAATGAAATGAGATGGTCAGATATCTTGGCTACCTATAAATAGACATCCGAATTGTCGGAATTCTTAGCAGTTGGAGCATTTAAAATAATAATAATAATAATAATTCTGGCAGTTCATACCTACAGGCTGCCAAAATTTTTAGCAGTTTGAGCATTTTCTTTTTTAAATTCAGGATATTAATAAAAAAATTGGCCATTCAAGTGTACAAATTGCTACTAGCTAGTGCGCCTTTTAATTAATTTGCTATAAGAAGCAACATCTGGAGGAAAATGGAATTGAACAAAACTTTTAGGGGTGTCCATGACACCCTTTTGTCCGTTTACTTTACTTGATGTGTATCATATTAAAAATGATGGGTAAGGATAAATTTTTTTTATTATTTGTTTATCGTGTACGAATTAAGATAAAGATATTTTTTTTATTATCATAACGGGGAGGGGTACATATAAAGACCATTTCTAAACTATTATCCAATAAGATAATTTTTAAAATTTAAATAATACTTACAGATATATAATTGTAAATAGATGATACATGATATGATAAAGTTTAGTACTTCATTAATTTTTCATAATATATATTAATTAATTGTATTATTTATTATTTTTTCTTGTTTGAAAAAATATTTTATCAAACGCACAAGTTGAGATGTCAATGATATTTTTTTTTCCATTTACTGAACTTGTACTATATTCGAAAAGACAAGGATAAGATTTCTTTTTTTCGTGAACTTATTAGGTATGGATAAAGATACGGATTTTTTTTATTATCATGACGGGTACGGATATGAAAATACTTTTACCAAATTCATATCGTATCTTGTCGGCTAAATATTAAGAGGAAGGTTCAAATGCCTTCATTTTTTGTGTCTCCATCATGCCTCATTTTTAGAACTTTAACAACTTAAACATCAAATTAAAACAGTTAAATTCGATCTATGATATTTTCTCTATATGCATAAAACAAAATATCAGTTTTAGATTTTATTTTTATGTGAATCATTAAGTTCAAAATCAACGTCTAAAAATTATTCACATTATATTTTTTTCCAAACTAATGATAACAAACAAAACAAAGTTCAAATATAATATTTTTTTACATATGCATGAATAAAATAATGTAGATCATATTTGACAGTTTTATTTTGATATCTTAAGTTTTAAATTTTGTGTTATTATATTTTTGAAAATAAAAAAATAAGGCTGGAATAAAAAAATAAAGGTATTAATTTGAACCTTCCTTCAATATTAATTCCTATAATATTTCAGCAATAATATCTCAGTCGAGGGAATTTTTAATAATAATAGGGACCTAACTGCTTGCCTTTCAATAATATGCCAGCTGTCAAGGTTACAAGAATAACATGTATGTATCCTTTTGTCTTCTCCAAAGTTTAGAAATAGCTATAAGCCTATAACTTAATATCTCACTTGGTTCCACCTTTAATGGCCACTTCAGTACTGGCTTGTTTTTTTTTCATTTGCATCCTTCCCTGCTTCGCCAACTCATGTAATACTACACTTCCATGTGATCCTTCTATTCATATTAAGCCTCCTTTCTACCTTTATTCAGATGCTATGAAGGATCCTAGTTGCTTGCTTTCTTTAGGGATTGAATGTGACAATGGGATCCCAGTTCTCTTCTGGCAATATTTCTTGTTACCATTTGAAAGCATCTCATATAACACCAATATTATTATTTCTCAAGATCTTTATCTTATTAGTTCATTGAAAAATTCTGTCAATAAGTTTAACAATGAGATGTATAATTTATTTAATAGTAGCCTTTCTTCTGTGAGATGTACTGAGTACTGGGCATCCTAATCAGATAGAATCACCACCCAAGATGTATGGTTCCATTGGACATCCAAAGAAAAAACAAAAAAAGACTCAAAAATACAAAATTAAAAAAGAGTGTGCTCTTATCATGGCCACATTTCATGATTATATCTCTTATCAGTTTTCTCTGTAATTTTAGTTTCGCCATCAGTTTTACCTTCTAAACCAGCCTTAGTACTGAAACTTTGTTTGGCTGTGGTTTAATTCATTCAATGTCATTGAAGACTATAAAAAGGAATCATGAAAACATTTGATTAATTGATGATGTGTTTTCTTTTGTAACAAGATGAGACGAAGAGAAGTCTCAGCGTAAATTGAAAATGAAGAATTAATTCAAGGGCTTTTCTTAATCAGAGGTTAATCAAAAATTTTTACTTTGATTTCTTTGCTTGGTTCCAAAATGGAGATCAAGATGTTGGAAAAAACGTGGCTGACTGCAGCAGCCTTACTTCTCTCAATCTCTCACAAAGCTCTCTGTTTCATACAAAGGAAATAGTTGTTTTTCTACACTACTCAAAAACAGAAACTTTCTCATTCATCTTTCTATATTTTCTGCTGCTACTTCCATCTTCTACTACAAACATGATTTATATAGAGAATACAAAATCTATTTTTAGATCTCCACTACCTATCCTACTCCTGCAAGCATTACCTACATGACTAATTATAGAACCCACTAACTCAACATAACTCTAAATATGGAAACCCACTAATCCCACTACATACAACTATATTTAGAAAACCACAAATCCCACTACCCACGTTTTTGCTTCTAAAAACTATTACAACAGAATTTTAAATAAGGAAAGTTAATTTTGGATCAACTATCAACACTCCCCCTTGATACAAAATTGCCAACTCCAAGTTTCAACATCATCTTCTTCTTCTGAGTTATCATTCCAGACCTTTGTATCCCAATTATCATCCTCCCATGTCGGTTTCACCTCTTCTATCTGTTCCTTAGCCTCTTCGATAGTAGCTACCTGAGATTGTGACTCGGCTGATTCATCATCCACCGTGGATTCTTCCACATCATTATCAGCCTGCATGACCTCCTCTATGACCTCCTTTTCAACCACCTTGGGCTTTTGCTTCTTTGTCTCATATTTCGGCCTCTCTTTAACCTCAGTTGTACCGGAACTTTTACTGCCCAAACCCTCAGCACTTCGTGCAATGAACTGCCGTCTCATAGCTTCCAATTTTCTTTGCTGCTCCTTTTGTTTCCCAGTTAGAAGCTTGCCCTCTAGCATCTTCTTCAATTGCTTCTCCTTTTCTTTCTCCTTCATTCTTTTCTTTTCCTCCTCAGCTGGCAATGCACCATATACCATTGCTTGTACTGACACATTGGTCTTCTTTATTTTCTTATTAGACTCCACCTTGGTCTCGGTTTCCATCTGCACATGCTTCTCATCAGATTCTGGGGTGCCAATTTCACTCCCAGGAGCTTCAATTTCCTCCTCTGTGATTGTTGGCTCTTGCTCAAGATTGACTTCTACAATATATAGTCTCATCAAGGAAAGTCCCTTTTCTTCTTTCTCTGCCTCCATCTGTACATGCTGGTCGAAACATGATTCTGCCACCCTCAACACTTGTGTATCAGTAATGGTAACCAGATCCCCATCAGAATCCTTGTATTTGATCAGCACAGCTTTTAATGAAGGAAACCTCTTCGTCACAATATCTCTCAACATCTTGAAACTACATTTTTCTGGCATCTGAGCCAGCCGTATATCATGGTTGTACACCAGCTTCAACGGCCTCTGACGAATGAGCCCTACATTCTCCACCTTGAGGGCCTTCTCATCAAACAAAATATTTCTATTCACCATGATTTTGCCACTTTCCGGACTGCTGCCACCATTTTCTTTTATGTGCACTCCTACTGTGCCCTTGCTGCTTGCATCAATCTTGGTTTTGGTGTATGCCATGAAGAGTGACGGTTGCTCATTTTCTTCTACAGCATAGCTTGCTTGATTCTCCTCCCTTTACTTCTTGTAGCACTCAGATTGGTAGTGCCCAAACTTATTGCAGTAGTAGCATTGGATGTTTTTCTTGGCTTTATAGCACTCAGATTGATAGTGCCCAAACTTGTTGCAATAATAGCACTGAATGTCCTTCTTGGATTCATCATATGGTTGACTATTTTCAGAAGTGTTGCTGCTGCCACTTTCTCTTCCTCTTCCTCCTCTGCTGGAGTTACTTCTTCCTCTGCTGAAATTGCCTCTGCCTCTGCTTCTTGATGTCTCCCCCTGCATGTAGAACGCCTTGTCGTCGCCTTTATCTTCTGCCTTTGACATTCTTGCTTCATGAGTCTGCAGTGATCCCATGAGTTCATCGAAGGTGTAGGTTGCTAGGTCTTTGGATTCTTCAATTGCTGCAACTACATGATCAAACTTGGGTGTTAGGCTCCTTAACACCTTTGCCACCACCGTCTTCTCTTCCATGGTGTCTCCAAATGCTCGAATTTGGTTGACCACCTCTTGTACTCTTGAGAGGAAAATTTGCACGGATTCCTCCTTGTTCACCTGCAATGTTTCAAAGTCCCTGCATAGGCCTTGAAGTTTGATTGCCATGACTCGAGAACTTCCTTGAAATGCTGTTTTCAAGGTTGTCCATGCCTCCTTTGCGTTGGTGGCTGCTGCAATTTTCGAGAAGATTGTGTCGTGCACTGCTTGTTGGATGAAGAACAATGCTCTTGCATCTTTCTTCACGGTTTCTTGTGGATTTGGATCAAGATTGGAAACTCCTTTCTCAATCAAGTCCCATAGTCCATGCGATTTGAACAAGGTTGACATCTTGATGCTCCAAAACTGATAATTCTCGCCTTTGAACAGCGGAATTGCTGGTTGCGTCACATTCACCATGGTGCTGCCGTTTTCTGCCATGAAAATGCCCCAATGTTGATCGACCTGCTCTGATACCACTATGTTGGAAAAAACGTGGCTGACTGCAGCAGCCTTACTTCTCTCAATCTCTCACAAAGCTCTCTGTTTCATACAAAGGAAATAGTTGTTTTTCTACACTACTCAAAAACAGAAACTTTCTCATTCATCTTTCTATATTTTCTGCTGCTACTTCCATCTTCTACTACAAACATGATTTATATAGAGAATACAAAATCTATTTTTAGATCTCCACTACCTATCCTACTCCTGCAAGCATTACCTACATGACTAATTATAGAACCCACTAACTCAACATAACTCTAAATATGGAAACCCACTAATCCCACTACATACAACTATATTTAGAAAACCACAAATCCCACTACCCACGTTTTTGCTTCTAAAAACTATTACAACAGAATTTTAAATAAGAAAAGTTAATTTTGGATCAACTTTCAACACAAGACACTCTATTTATACTTGCTATAGAAATCTCTATACCCTATTTAAATATTAATAATTCTATATATTTTCCATCCAACCTATGAATTTCTTAACTCTTCATGAAATTTCCTAATTAATCTTGTAAAATTAATTTCATGATTCTTCTAGAAATTTTTTATTTATAAAATTAGATTGAATTGGACCACCTTTGCTTTCTCAATAACTGATATCATGTTAGTAGGAACATAAACAAAAAAATTAACAATGCAGTGAATTGAAGTAATGTTATTTTCAAATGGTCAATTTCATTTTTATTTTCCTCTTATTATTATCTCTGAATCTCCATCTATAAAATGTGTGGTACAAAGGCATTTCGGACCATTACGGCAGAAAAATAAAAAATTTAAACAAAAGTAAGGAGAACTACAACGCACATTTAGATTGTTATGGAATAATTTTTATTATTTCTTTTAGAAAAAAATGTATCACTATTCCTGTTTCCCTTCGTTTTTAATATGGAGACGAATTTTTGCACACAATATCTTTCACTAAAACATTTTTTTCCGGAAAAAATAAACAGGATAACCGTACAAGTGTACAATTTGCTAGCTATTAGTAATGGGCATAATGGGTATTTTATAAAACCAACAATTTTCCTGAACAAGTTATACTTTCTTATGCTTTTGATAAAGTATAAATGGGTATTTTATAAATTTAAAATGAGTTTTAATATAAAAGACAACAAAATGAGTAATTTTGTGAATTTTCAAAGTTTAGAGGAGGAATATATAATTTTGAAGTATTTCAGAGGTGTATGTGAAATCCCCCCAACATTGGGCGACATAATGTTGCAATAGTAGCTAGCACTTCTGTATCCATATCTTCTCCAAAGTTCAGAAATATCTATACCTTAATATCTCGCTTGGTTCCATCTTTAATGGCCACTTCAGTACTGGCCTGTCTTATTTTCATTTTCTTCCTTCCCTGTTTCTCCAACTCATCATGTACACCTATACTTCCATGTGATCCTTCTATTCAAATTAAGCCTCCTTTCTATTACCAATCAGACATTGCAATTGATCCTAATTGTCATGGTAATTTACCGATTGAATGTTACAATGACATGCCATTTCTCTTATGGGTTCCTAATAAGCCATTACCATTGGAAAGCATTTCATATGACAACAACACCATTACGGTTCAAGATCCTTATCTTAGTATTTCTTTGAAAAAATCTGGCTGTCATAATCTTTATTTTAATTTTTCCAGTCCTAATAACTTGTACACTGAGATGTATGATTTATTGAATAGAAGTCTTTCTTCTGTGAGATGTGACCCACCTGATCATATACAATCACTACCCAAGATATTTGAGAAGGATTATAACCTTAGCTACTCGTCGTCTCTTGGTGAATTTGATAAGCCTACACAGAATTGTTCGAGGCCTGATAATTCCCTTGACCAGAGGCGGAGCTACAGTAGTCCAGGGGTGGGCAGTTGCCTACCCCTGGATTTTGATAATCAAACTTAATTCATATATATTTTAATTTTTCCCTACCACAGATTATAAATTCTGCCTATCCCTATAGTGAAAATGTGTAGATGTGTTCTTCTCAACCCTCTCGTCCTTTGGTTGCAAGGAATAAGGTTGATAAATCCGTCTCTCTCTTGTCCATTTTCATAATTTTTAATATTCAGTTTTTCTTGTTCTTCTCTAGTTAAATATTAGATGTAGAAGATGATCTCTTTACTTGTTTGAACTTGGTGTACATGAGCCATCTAAAGATTTGTAATTAGATCTTACGAGCCATGTCTATATAATAAAATATTAGATGGAGCTACATAGAGAAAAAGTTGTTGCTGCCATATTTTTCTCTCCGTTTTCAATCCATAGGATGCCTCCATTTTCATCCATTTTTTCTCATTTGTTCTTTTTTTTTCTCCTTTTTCCCTCCATTTAAATATCCAGGACACCTCCATTTCTCTTAATTTTGTTTTTTTAGTAATTTGTATTTGAATTAGTTTCTATATTTTCTTATTTTTTTGTTGCTCTCATTCTTTCAATATTTATTTTCTTTTCCTATTTCTGTTTCTTTTTTTATTTTAATTTATAATTGATTAAGGATATGAACAAAAATAGTATGAACATTTAAAATTTTGGATGAGAATTTTAGTTATCTTTTTGCTCACCTCTGATCAAAATCCTGGCTACGCCACTGCCCTTGACCCATCTTTTGAGTTCAATTTTTCATTTGAAAATGGCAGCTCACAGCTTACTCTGCTATCAGCTAGTTACTCAGCTGATCTTGTCGTGCGGCCCAGTTGCTTTGCAAACTGGAAAGAGGTTCTCGGTTATGGAGATGGTATAGGTTAGTAGCTTGCATATTTTATCAATTTATCCTGTTATTTTTCTTTAACCTCTTTGTTAATTATGCATGGACAGTTCATCTCTTTCTTTTTTGTAAATTTTCCTTAATCTCTTTGTAATTTGTCAAACTCGACAGAGAAATTCGATATTTCTGTTTTCCTCTCTGTATTTCCTTCTTCCTTCTTAATTTCTTAGTTTTTTTTTAAGCCGGTGCAGTTCAATGCATATTTGTAATTTATCAAAGGATTTGTGACACTTGGTTTTCTCCATGCATGATCTTGTCAGCTGCCACAACACAACTGCATGTACTTGCAACTATCATCCCTTCATATTATGCAGGCTTTCTTATTAGGTATCTAATTATGTTTCTCAATTAACGGAATTAAATCTCCCATTATTTGAATACCAAAAGATTAAGTTCAGCGGTAGTTTCATATTTTACCGATATTTATCTGGACTTCTAATCGAAAAAGTTGTTGACAGTTCTTTTTTAAACTTCTTTCCAAGGTACTGTAAACCCTTATCTCTATTTCATTCAAGGGCGGAGCCATACTCAGCTAGGGGTAGGCACCTGCTTATTCTGAATTTTGAAAAAAAATATTATATCGATATATATATTATACTTGGATATGGATCTCGCCTACCCTTCATTATTGGTTTTGCCTACTCCTTACTGAGCCTCGGTCCTTGGTGAAATCGGTCGACTCACTGCAAATTTGGCCGAGTTTTTTATTTTCAAAAATAGAGCGATAGGGGGACAGGAATAAGAGTTCAACAGTGAGACTACAATGAACATTTTAATTTTTTTTTGCAAAGGAATTAACAAAATTCATTTACAAAGCAACGAATCGAACTTGAATATAAAATATAAAATTATTTTTTGAGGTTTAATCAATTGCCCAAAAATGGTTCAAATTTCAATAGTAGGATGACTATACTACGCTTCAAAGTAAAATTTATAATTTAATGCCTTACATTAATTTTTTATTTTAATTTAATTTTGCAAAAAAAAAAAAAAAAATTGAGTCTCCCATCTGATTCGACCAATTCTTACTAATTCTCCCGATTCTACTTCGGATGATAATTAATAATAATATTTTAATAAAAATAATAATAAATTAAATGAGAAAGTAATATAAATTAAAAATATATATTTGCCTACCCCTCGTGAAATTCTAGCTACGCCTATGTTCATTAGCTTGTTTCTTTTAGTCATTGTGAAGTCAATTTTAAGTAAAGCTTTCAAACTGAAAATAATGTGACAGAACAAACATTTCTGGATTTATTTAATTTTGTTGGAAAAGTCAGTATATGTGGTGGTGGTTTAATTCCTGATATCAACAGGAGAAGACTTCGGCCAAGTATACTATCTTTTATTAAGTACTATTGCCTGCCTTCTTTTCTACTTATCCTGTTATTAAATATTGACAATGACTTTGCTTTTTAATTAACTTGGTAGTTTCTACCAAGCATTTCAAAAAAAGACTTTGGTTTTTAATACGTTGAATTCACTATTAGATATTTAAAATTCTTAAAAGCTCTTTATATTTAGTTGGCCATCTATTAGATTATTTCAGAAGAGTATATGTAATACTTAGGTTTCACTTGGCTATTGAATTATAGAGTATATGTAATACAAATCATAGTCTGAGGCAAATATAAAGGGTAGTGGCTCACATAAGAAAGAGTGAAAGACCCTATTAAATTCTTCTTTAATTTTTTTTATTTGAAGCTCATAGTATGTTTGCTACACATTTCTGACACTGATGTGCTCTGTAATTTTCAGATTCCATTAGTAATCACACTCACTGACCTCTATATTTTATTTTATGAAATACAGGAAAAAAGACAAGACAAGCAAGAACGATAATAATTTCCATAGGTGAGGATAGTTTTTCTTCATCATGATTGATCTCAATACAGCAAATCTGAGTGTAATTTTACTCTTCAATTTTTCATAATTAAAAGTGCTCATTATTCTCTATTTTCACCTCTATATTTTGTAAGATGTTATTTAACTTGCACCGTCTCTATTCATCTCATTTCATTACATGTTTTCTGACTATTCTTTCAGTTCACCAGACAAGTTGGCAAAAACTCTAAAGTAAACTTTATTTTATAATTATGCAATATTATGTTAAATTTACTTCTATGTCACTAAGTTTCATCTTACAGTCCACTATGGGAAAGAAATGTCAAAGAAAAATAAGGAAGAATGTTCGTAGTAGAAAATTAAAGCCTTTTCATTTTCAATTACCTGATTGGTTCTGTCAGAAGCTCAGAATAAATAGCTGGCACTAATGTTTGTCAGTATCCATTCACTTGCTACTCCTTTTCCTAATCATCTCTCAATATCTGTTGAACCATGCTAATTTTCTATTTCTTCCCTAATCTATTTATTTTGTCCTGTTTGTTTTCTTCCTCAAGTTTGTCGAACCAATATTCTTTGATATGAAACGTAAATTCTTTTGGTTAAAGCGTTAGTTTCAAAAAATAATTAAAAATATTACCACTCTATAGTTTGCAGTGTGTATACATACTGATTACTTCTTTTTGGTTTTAATGTAGTTACCCCAGTACTAGGATCTATAGCTTTCATTGGAGCATTCCTTATTTTGTATTTAAAGCTTCAAAGTAGTAAAAATTCTGCCGAAGACAGACCTCAAGAAAATATTGAAATGCTCTTAGAAAAATATGGATCATTTGCGCCAAAAAGATACAACTATGATGAAGTAAAAAAAATTACAGGCTTGTTTCAGCATAGACTAGGTAAGGGAGGCTTTGGCACTGTACACAGGGGAATACTACAGGATGGTCGTTTGGTTGCTATCAAAATTTTGCACAAGTTTTCATGTGGTAGAGAAGAGCTTTTGAATGAGGTCCTGAGCATTGGCAGAACTTCTCATGTCAATGTTGTTAGTCTATTAGGATTTTGCATTGAAGGCTCCAACGATGCTCTAATTTATGAATACATGCCAAATGGATCACTCGACAATTTTATATACTCTGAAAATCCAAAAACAGTTGTTGATTGGGCAAAGCTTTATGAAATAGCAATTGGTATTGCAAGAGGTTTAGAGTATTTACACCGAGGTTGCAATACACGTATTGTGCATTTTGATATAAAACCTCAGAATATTCTGTTAGATGAAGATTTCAACCCAAAAATTGCAGATTTTGGTTTGGCAAAATTGTGTCCGCCAAAAGAGAGCATTATTTCAATGGCTGAGATGAGGGGAACCATCGGGTACATTGCTCCCGAAGTCTTCTCTAGGAGTTTTGGTGTTGTTTCAAAGAAATCTGATGTATACAGTTATGGAATGATGGTGCTGGAGATGGTAGGAGGAAGAAGGAATGCAAAACCAAGTGCTGAAAACCCAAGCCAAGTGTATTTCCCACATTGGCTTTATGATTGTCTTGTTGAAGGCAATCCAATACAGCTACAAGCTTGTGATGTATTATCAATGGAAATTGAAGAAATTGCAAAGAAGATGGGCATGGTTGGTTTGTGGTGCACTCAAACGACACCAGCTAATCGGCCCTCGATGAACAGAGTCATGGAAATGCTAGAGAAAAGTTTAGATGAATTGGAAATGCCACCAAAACCATACCTGTTTTCTCCGCCTCATTCCACAATATTATCAGATACTTAATTCACAGTCTGATTCTGACTGTTAAATTGGTGCTAACACACTATTAGTATATGGGTATTCTTGAATGTTATTTGAGTAAAAAATTGTGTTTATATTTGGAATGTTTACATTTGACGCTATATATCTACATTTGGTAATTTTATATTTTACATTGTTTTGAATGCACTGATGGAAAATAATTAAGATTTATGTACATTATTCATATTTAGATGCTGCCAATAATGTATCTGCTTGAAAGTATCGTGTAGTTAAAATGAAAGACTAAAACAAAGAACTGGCATGGAGAAACCTTGCAAAATGTAGTAATATATATCACCTTCTTCAGTTCTTCAACACTTCCCATTGGAAAAGGAGATGGGCCCAAGGAATGTCATGCGGTTCACCAAAACGCATGCAATTTGGTCACAAACCGCACGGTAACCATCAGGTTTCATAAAATTTCTGTCAGTTATGACTTCAAGATCAAAACATTTATTTACTTAAATTTTTTGCCAAATCTGAAGATCAAAGCATCAACTCCAAAAATACAGATTTTGTCTAGCCTTGCGAAAGGTTGAGATCTGATGGCTCAAAACCCTAAACAATAATTCCCTGATATTACGCAATAGGATTATGCATTTGTAAACCAACTCGTATAGAAAACTGGGTTATAAGTTTTATTAGCTATACATATTTCTTACATCAGGATTGCAACCAAAAATACGCTATACTCCGGTTTCAGGCCATTAGCGTTTATTCTACTCATTCGCTGCTGCATAATCTTCTATTCATGTTCAATTTAGGAAAATCTCGTTGCAGAGGGACTTTAATTACCTTCGTGAAATATTGGTTGATTGTCATGTTGCCTTGTAAGATTGTCATGAGCTTCTTTTCTAGTAGTTGGAGGCATGCATCATTTTTCTTGGAGAAGAGAGTTGCTAAGATGTTACATGCGGATTTCACTTCTCTAATGTACTCCAGCAGGTTTTCTTCAACCGACGCCCTGAGTATATACATTGTCTTTCCATCCTTAATTCACAATTCCGCAGAGCCTCTTTATCTTCGGATGGAGTCCTCTTTCTTCTCTAGTTTGTTTAGAGTCATCAGAATTTTCTAGTTCTTCGGTTGCAACCTTTGGCGGAGTCATCTTTGACCCGCCTACCACTTCCCTGTTGGAAATTATTGGATTGTGGATTATATAACTTGATTTTTAAATTTAAAAAAGTATACAATATTTACAAGGCTTTGATATATTTTCTCACTTATGCACACGCCTCACTTTCTAATTCACAATACTCCATAAGCTCTACATTATATTTATACTACCATATGTCGGTAGTAAACTTTCTAGATAATACATATACTTTTTCTATTACCGACATATATTTGGCGGTTTACAATTCTCTATAATATGAAAGATACACAAAAATATACATACTATTAAGAAGCATCTAGTCATTCTATTTTTACCATGTCTATAATAGTCTAGAAGGGGTTATTGGGCCTGGGCCTTCAGTGATGTTAGTTTCAACATTCCCATAGGTCCGGTCCTTATGACTATATGCACTGATGCAGGCCTTCCAAAATATATAGTTATTGTTATTAATTTTTTTAAAACAACTAGTCGTATCTGCGAAATCCATGGCTCCCATTGAGTTACTTGATTTGTAGTAAGCCTCATACATGTCTTAGCCTTCTTCACAATCCCGGACTGTATTCGACTAGCAGCTTCTCCGACAAGGTACTGACACACGGCTATTCTAACGGGTGCACTACTCGCAACACCTACTGTATTGGCTCTAATACTAGATCCTTGAATATATAGAGTGACTCTTTGTAAAACTATATCTTATTTATCATTCAAAATATTTTAACAATTCTACTACTCAATTATGGAACCTCCAAGACTACACCTCTACTAATAATATCTTACATCTCCCAGACTACTACAACGCTCTCTACTTGTTTTCGTTTATTTTGTTTTCTTTGGTTGGTTTAAAATGGGACCAAGACAACTTATTTATAATTAGCTATAGAAATGTCAAGATTCCATTTAAAATATCAATAATTCTAGAAAATTTCCAACAAACATAGTAAAGTTTATATACTTGACTCTTCTTGAAAATTTCTAATTAACCTAGTAAAATTAATTTCATGATTCTTCTAGAAATTTTTTATTTATAAAATTAGATTGAATTAGACAAGCGTTGCTTTCTCAATAACTGACATCATGTTAGGAGGAACTTAAATTAACCGATCAGCAGATCACTTAAATATCTACTCAAGCATGAGATTTTAAAAATAAGTTAACAATACATCAATTGCACGGCAAATAATTGTGGTCCTTATATTTTCCCTTTTTCCTGGAAACTTGCATGTGGTTTCAATTGTTCATGTATCGCTACCCAGTCTACATGAAGTCTTCTCTGGATTTAGATGACTTTGAATATACCAGTACTGCTCTTTTCAAATGGTCAATTTCATTTTTATTTACATCTTCTTATTATCTCTAAATCTCCATCTATAAAATGTGTGGCACAAAGTCATTTCTCATTGCGGCAGAAAATTAAAAAATATAAACAAAAGTAAGGATAATTGCAACGCACATTTAGTTTGTAATAGAATAATTTTTTTTTTTAGAAAACAATGTATCACTATTCCTATTTCCCGTTCTTTTTAATTTGGAGAAGAATTTTCGCACACAATATCTTTCATAAAACATTTTTTTCCGGAAAAAATAAACAGGATAACCGTACAATTTTCTTAAACAAGTTACACTTTTTTATGCTTTTAATAAAGTATAAATGGGTATTTTATAAATTTAAAATGAGTTTTAATATAAAATACAATAAAATGAGTAATTTTGTGAATTTTCAAAGTTTAGAGGAGGAATATGTAATTTTGAAGTATTTCAGGGGGTGTACGTGAAATCCCCCCAACATTAGGCGATATAAGGTTGCAATAGTGGCACTTCTGTATCCATATCTCCTCCAAAATTTAGAAATCTCTATAACTAAATATCTCGCCTTGTTCCATCTTTAATGGCCACTTCAGTTCGAGCCTATCTTATTTTCATTTTCTTCCTTCCCTGTTTCTCCAACTCTTGTACAACTACACTTCCATGTAATCAATCTATTGAAATTAAGCATCCTTTCTATCTCCAATCAGACATTGCGATTGATCCTAATTGTCATGGTAATATGCCGATTGAATGTTACAATAACATGCCATTTCTCTTATGGCTTCCTAATAAGCCATTACCATTGGAAAGCATTTCATATGACAACAACACCATTACAGTTCAAGATCCTTCTCTTAGTATTTCTTTGAAAAAATCTGGCTGTCGTAATCTTTATTTTAATTTTTCTAGTCCTGTTAATTTGTACCTTGGGATGTATGATTTATTGAATAGTAGCCTTTCTTCTGTGAGATGTGATCCTCCTAATCATATACATTCACTACCCAAGATATTTGGAAAAGATTACAACCTTAGCTACTCGCCGTCTCTTGGTGAAGATGATCCTAAGCCTATGCCGAATTGTTCGAGGCATAACAATTCCCTTGACCCATCTTTTGAGTTCAATTTTTCATTTGAAAATGGCAACTCACAGCTTACTCTGCTATCAGCTAGTTACTCCTATGATCTTGTAGTGCGGCCGGGCTGCTTTGCAAACTGGACAGAGGTTTTCGATCCTGAGGATGGTATAGGTTAGTAGCTTGCATATTTTATCAATTTATCCTGTTATTTTTCTTTAAACTCTTTGTAAGTTATGCATGGACAGTTCATCTCTTTCTTTTTTGTAGATTTTCTTTATTCTCTTTGTAATTTGTCAAACTCGACAGAGAAATTCGATATTTATGTTTTCCTCTCTGTATTTCCTTCTTCCTTCTCATTCATAGTTTATTCTTTAAGCTGCCACCCGTTGCAGTCATCAATGCATATTTGTAATTTATCAAAGGATTTGTTATACTTGGTTTTCTCCATGCATCTCTTGTCAGCTGCCACAATACAATTATACAACAGCATGTACTTGCAAGTTGCGTATGCAAAATCGGTCGAGTCGGAACGGAATCGGAAGACACCGGTCCGATTTTTGACTGAGTTAAGCGGTGACCAATTTTTCATAGAAAAACTGGGTTAAACAGTTCTGATTCGTCCCAATCGAGTGAGCCTCGACCAATTCCAGACCGGTTCTCACTTTTTTGGAGGCGATTCTCTCCAAAATAAGCCGATTCTGCCTTTTCTTACATCAATTTGGGTTTATCGGAAAAAAGTGCAATCGATTTGGGAAGACCATTTGGGAAGAAAGAAGGAAGGCACATGTGGAGAAGAAAGGCCAATAGATACATCTTAAATGGACTTGGTGTACAAGTCTGTGAAGTACATAAATAGAAAATACAGTTGGTCCATTGTGAACCAAGAGCAACGAAAAAACTCTGTTGAGAAATGGGGCCACTTCTAAGATGTAAGACATATTTAGCTTTGCCTCCATCTTTTACTTTCTGGTGAAGTACATATTTTCTGGTGAAGTGACCAATTCCGATTCCTATTCCGATTTTACCTTCTATGCTTGCAACTATTATCCCTGCATATTATGTAGGCTTTCTTATTAGGTATCTAATTATGTTTCTCAATTAACCGAATTAAATCTCCCATTATTTGAATACCAAAAGATTAAGTTCAGTGGTACTTTTCATATTTCACCACTATTTATCTGGACTTGTAATCGAGAGGAGCAGTTTGGAGACAGGTTAAACAAAAAAATAAAAATAAAAATCATAAAAGTTGTTGACAGTTCTATTTTTAAACTTCTTTCAGAGGTAAAACCCTTATTATGTCTATTTCATTAGCTAGTTTCTTTTAGTCAACTGTGAAGTCAATTTTATAGGAAAAGCTTTCAAACTGAAAGTAATGTGACAGAACAATTATTTCTTGATTTTTTTCAATGTTGTTGGAAAAATCAATGTGGTGGTAGTTTCCTGATATCAACAGGAGAAGACTTTGATCAAGTCTACTGTCTTTTCTGCTCATGTGTTTTATTTTAAGTACACTATTGCCTGGCTTCTTTTCTACTTCCTCTCTTATTAAATATTGACAATGAATTTTCTTTTTAAATGGTTTAATTAACTATTAGATATATATTTAAAATGCTTAAAGGCTCCTTATATTCAGTTTGCCATGTATTAGATTATTTCAGAAAAGGTAAAAGAGTATATGTAATATTTAGCTTTGACTTGGCTCTTTATACTCAGTCTGAGGGAACTACAAAGGCTAGTGCCTCACAACGGAAAGACCCTATTAAATTCTTCTTTAATTTTTTTTTCTTTTGATGCTCATAATATGTTTGCAACACATTTCTGACACTGATGTACTCGGGAATTTTCAGATTCCATTACTAATCACACTCACTGACCCCTATTTTTTATTTTATGCAATACAGGACAAAAAGCAAGAAGGGTAACAATTTTCATAGGTGAGGATAGTTTTTCTGCATCATGATTGATCTCAATACAGCAAATCTGAGAGTAATTTTACTCTTCAATTCAATTTAATCTCAATACTTATAGCGCTAGTCACTACTCCCACTAAGCCTTGGAAGTAAGCCCCACAACCCAAAGCGGTGAATCAGAATCATATTAAGTATTTCATTCAATAATAAGGGGCTGTCAACACAGGTGCTCAGGAACGTTGAATCCAGGAAAGCAAACTAACCTTTATTTCGGTTTCATCTTACACTATGCTTCATCTTAGAGTCCACTATAGTTTGTAATGTGTGGCAAAAACTTGGAAAGAAACTTTATTTTATAATTATGCAATATTAGGTAAAATTTACTTCTATGTACACTATGCTTCATCTTACAGTCCACTATAGGTTGTAATGTGTATACATACTGATTACTTGTATTTGGTTTTAATTTAGGTACCACAGTAGGATCTATAGCATTCCTTGGAGCATGCCTTATTTTGTATTTGAAGCTTCGAAGTAACAAAAATTCTGGCGAATGCATTTCACGGAGCAAAGACAGACTTGAAGTAAATATTGAAATGCTCTTAGAAAAATATGGATCATTTGCGCCAAAAAGATATAAACATGCAGAGATAAAGAAAATTACCAACTCGTTTCAGGATACACTAGGTAAAGGAGGTTTTGGCACCGTATACAGGGGAAGACTGCATGATGGCCGTTTGGTTGCTGTCAAAATTTTGCACAGTTCTTCAAGTGATAGAGAGGAGCTTTTGAATGAGATCCTGAGCATTAGCCGAACTTCTCATGTCAATGTTGTTAGTCTACTTGGCTTTTGTATTGAAGGCTCCAAGCATGCTCTAATTTACGAATACATGCCAAATGGATCACTCGACAATTATATATACTCTGAAAATCCAAAAGCAGTTCTTGGTTGGGAAAAGCTTTATGAAATAACAATGGGTATTGCAAGAGGTTTAGAGTATTTACACCGAGGTTGTAATGCACGTATTGTGCATTTTGATATAAAACCTCAGAACATTCTGTTAGATGAAGATTTCAACCCAAAAATTGCAGATTTTGGTTTGGCAAAATTGTGTCCGCCAAAAGAGAGCATTATTTCAATGGCTGCAATGAGGGGAACCATTGGATACATCGCTCCGGAAGTCTTCTCTAGGAGCTTTGGAGTTGTTTCAACAAAATCTGATGTATACAGTTATGGAATGATGGTGTTGGAGATGGTAGGAGGAAGAAGGAATGCAAAACTAAGTGCTGAAAACCCAAGCCAAGTGTACTTTCCACATTGGCTTTATAATTGTCTTGTTGAAGGCAGTCCGATACAACTACAAGCTTGTGACGTATTATCAATGGAAATTGAAGAAATTGCAAAGAAGATGGGCATGGTTGGTTTGTGGTGCACTCAAACAACGCCGGCTAATCGGCCCTCGATGAACCGAGTTGTGGAAATGCTGGAGAAAAGTTTAGACCATTTGGAAATGCCACCAAAACCTTACCTCTGTTCTCCGCCTCATTCCACAATATTATCATATACTTCTCGTACTCCCAAGTTTGGATTAAATTCACAGTCTGATTCTGACTGCTTAATTGGGGCAAACACACTATGAATATATGGGTATTCAGTTTGATGGGTATTCTTCAATGTTATTTGCGTAAAAAAAATGAAATTTGCATTTATATTTGGAATGTTTACATTTGATGCTATATCAACATTTGGTAATTTTATATTTGACATTGTTTTAATAAAAGCACTGATGGAAAAGAATTAAGATTTATATACATTTATGCTTATTTAGATGGTGCCAATAATGTATCTGCTTGAAAGTATCGTGTAGTTTAAATGAAAAAGTAAAAACAAAGATCTCCCATTAAGAAACCATGCTCTGATAGGCCTTTCGGCCGTGCTAGTATTATGAAACATTGTAATATATATCATCTTTTTCAACACTTCCCATTGGAATAGGAGATGGGCCCAAGGTAGTTTATGCGGTTCACCGAAATGCATGCGATTTGGTCACAAACCGCACAGTAATTGTCAGGTTTCATAATTTTTCTGACAGTTACGACTTCAGAGATCACTCGACCTCCACGCACTACTCTTTAGAGACCAATTAAATGTCTTGAAATTTCTGTGAAATAATTCTGTGGGATCCGAATAAGATGAGGAAGGGTAACAAACTGATTTGATATCAAGTAAAGAAGGAATGAAATCAATCACAGATGAGCATCTTCCCTGGCGGTTTCCTTAGAAGGCCCAATAATTGATTTAGTTGCATTTATTTATTTTACATTCTAAAATTAAAAGATGTGATAGGATTTTATCTGTGTGATATATATACTTGCTGGTGAAGCCATGTAATATGTAACAAAATATTCTCTGATTAAATAAAACTTGAGAGGGAAGGGTGATTCATGGGAGTTTTGTGTTATCTAATTTCATACCAGTAAAATTGTCAATTACGTTCGACCACACAAAGGAAACCTGTAAATAGATTAGATATAGAGTTTCCATGTATCCTTCAATTTAGAAAATTTTGGGTTAGTCTATGGTTAATTTGAAGCAGAAATCTGCCAGGGTCAGAGATGTCTCATTGGAGGCTAATAGAGACATAATGCAACACAATAGAAGATAGTGAGATAAAAGGAATATACCTAGAGAGTCTCTATTAGCCTCCAATGATAATTCTTGATCAAATACTGATTGTACCATCCATCAAAGTGTTTTCCAATTGTCGCACCATCTTAGGTATACTAAATTTCTCTTTGTTGAATCATGGTTATGTATGTTAAACGTTGAAAATTATCTTTTCTAAGTTGTTTACGTTGAATTAATGCTGAATATATATTTCTGAATTATGGATGTGTATGTTTAATGTTGAATATTGTCTTATGTATGTTGTTTATGTTGAATATTTCTTGAATTATGAATGTATATGTATATTGAATAACAAATTCGGTAAGTACTTAACCATAGTCTATCAGTTTTGATGACTTATCCGATAGAAGTTAGCTAGGAATCTTCTATCAGTTCAATAATAGAACCGAAATGATTATAAATAGAGTTGTAAATAATCCTGTATATACCTCTTCTACCGGTTGTGATTTATAGCCGATAGAACATTCCTCATTTCGCGCCATAATTCAATGCTCTCCCTTTGTTATTCACCTCCTTTCTGTCTTCTCTCTATTTATTTCTCTATTATTCTATCTTCTCACTTCACAATCCTGTCTCATTAGGGTTTTGGCGCCGCTATGTCTTGTCCTACTCCTTCCCATTTTACTCTTGATAATCTCTCAATTTTTCTCACATTCTCCACTTTGCCGACCACCATTAATTGGTACCGATCTGTGATTAGTCCCTTTTGTTTGTTGAATTAATTGTTTAGTTTCTTTTATATGTGATTGTGGAACAAAATTCAAAATTTAATGTTGAATATTCTTACAGGGAACCAATATGGGCATGGCTCCTTCTCAAGGTGGATCGGAGTAGTGTGAAGCCAATGACAATTCTTGATATTTTCAGCCGAAAGCATAACAGAGGTGGGCACATGTGTACAAGGCGCCTAATACTTTGAGGCAGTACACATGTAACTTGTTTTGAATAATCGCCTTTGATCACTATCTGTCTGTATCAGATCCGTTTACACTCCTACACCATCGTCTCTTCCTGGATGTGAACTTTAATGGTGGCATCTATGGTTCCTTTGGACCAAAAAAAAAAAAAACAAAAGAGGCTCAAATATACAAAATTTAAAATGAGTGTGCTCTTATTATGGCCACAATTCATGATTATATCTCTTATCTGTTTTCTCTGTAATTTTAGTTCACCATCAGTTTTACCTTCTAAACCGGTCTTATAGTTGAAACTTCGTTTGGCTGTGGTTTCATTCAATATCATTGAAGACTATAAAAAGGAATCATGAAAATATTTGATTAATTGATGATGTGTTTTCTTTTGTAACAAGATGAAACGAAGAAAGTTCTCAGCGTAAATTAAAAATGAAGGGGTAATTCCATGGTTTTTCTTAATCCGAGGTTAATGAAGATTTTTTTTATTTTGATTTCTTTGCTTGGTTCCAAATGGAGACTAAGACACTCTATTTATACTTGCTATAGAAATCTCTATACGTAACTTATTTAAATATTAATAATTAATCTAGAAAAATTAATTTCATAATTTTTCTAAATTTCCTAATTAATCTCTATAATCTGGTTATACATGACTCTTAAATTTCCTAATTAATCTAGCAAAGTTAATTTCATAATTTTTCTAAAAAGTTTCTATTTATAAAAGTGAGTTGAGTTGCACTAGTTTGGATGTGTTTGAGTTAGCAAAAATGGATTATTCTTTATTTGTCTTTTATCGATTACCATGTTATGCTACTAACTCAACCAAAAGTTGGATTAGCTCAAATTCACTATTGTTACTAATCCAAGTCTTCATCCAAACACACCCAAATGAATAGCATAATGATTTATGGAGGTCAGAGTAAATTGAAAATGAAGGGTATCTCCAAGGGTTTTTCTTAATCAGTGGTTAATCAAGATTTTTATTTTATTTTATTTTGATTTCTTAGCTTTGGTTCAAAATGGAGACGAAGACACTCTATTTATACTTGAAATATACCCAATTTAAATATTAATAATTGTAGATTTTTTCAACAAACCTAGCAAAGTAAATATGCTCGACTCTTATAGAAATTTTCTAATTAATCTAGTAAAATTAATTTTATAATTTTTCTAAAAAAATATATTTTTAAAATTGAGTTTAGTTGGACCTGTGTTGCCTAAATTAACTAAATAACCAAACCACGTAAATAGTAAATATCTACTCAAGCACAAGATTTTACAAATAAGTCAACAATAAAATTAATTACACGGCACACATTTATTGTCCTTGAATTTTCCCTTTTCTTGGAAAATTGGCGCATGTGGTTTCAATTAATTGTATATCGTTATCCAGTCTACATGAAAGTCTTCTATGGAGTTAGATGACTTTGAATATTCTACTGTTCTTTTTAAATGTGTGGTACAAAGGCATTTCGGACCCAAACGGCAGAAAAACCAAAAATATAAAAGCAAAGTGAGGAGAATTGCAACACACATTTACTTTGTTATTGAATATATAATTTTTATTCTTCTTTTAGAAAAAAGACAGAATGATTGATGCTTGTTTTTATTAAACCTTTGGTAAAGTTGATTCTGATTAAAAAAAAAGGTATTTGGATTATATTTGTCATGAACTAAGGAAATAGTATAGACAATAATATAAACACACATGAAGATAGATAGATTAAAATGCAAGGATACAACATTGATAGATAAATTTGGAGACAATAGGTGTTTAAGAATTTAAGTTCAACACATAATTATACTTCTGGAATAATTACATTATATAGAGAAAAAAGGGCATTTGAATCAGATTTACAATGAACTAATAAAATAGTTTAGACAATAGTATAAATGTTGTATAGAAATAGTATTAATGTAAAGCAAGATTGATAGATGAAAATGCAATGATATAATTTCAATGGGGAAATTAAGAGATAATAGGGGTTTTAAAATTTGAGCTATTTTTTAAAGCATAAGAATAAACACATATCATATTAATATTAATATGATATCTCGGTAAACAATGAATGTTAGCTGCTTATTTGCATCTGCAACAATTACACATGATACTTACAGATCAAGCACACAGTAATCATGAGAGGAAAAAGACCTAGCTGCAGAGCATTTCCGTATGAGTGCGCTCTTCTCCCTCTTCAGAATCCCCAATTATTGGCTCATATTCGTCAGCATCATCTTCACTAATCTCATTCATTCAAAGGATCACCTGTCATAGACTGAGCCTCAGCTAAGGCCTCTCACTCATTGTTCAAGCAATTGTTGGTATGTCCTCAGGTTTACTTAGTGCTGGTGTTTCAAATGGCAACTTTGTCTATCCTCAGGTTTACCTAAATTGATGATTGCATCGTTAACTTCTGATATTGCATGACTTTAGGTTGCACTACTTGCGCTTTTAGCCACAAAGGTTGAAATTGATTCTTAATTGAAGATTGAATTGGAGTTAAATATGAGAAAAAAATTATATCGAGAAAGCAACCAATTTGCCATCATAACAGTGTTGATTTATTTATGATGAGGGCAAGTACCTTCTAAATTAAAAGAAATTTTTCACTCAAATCACAAAGTGACAAAAAATTAGCACATTTGGCAAGCAGTAAGATAATTATACCTTGACATGCATAGGATATAAGATTCTATCAGATGGATATGGAATTGCATTGTAGAATACACTTGCAGGTCTCATTCTTTGCCATGTGTTATGTACTATCAAATATACAAAAAGGAAATAAATTTATATAAATGCTAACCTAACTCGTAGAACCATCATATTTAGTGGCTATAAGAAAGAATTGCTCATTGCTCACACCAATATTTTTTGCATATGAAGAAAGGGATTGCAGAAGGAGAAAGTACCGTTCTACCTCGTCAATTTGGCTCCAGATTTGGGATTCCTAGACTATAGCCATCGCTCCCTCTTGATTTTGTTTAAGAATATCATGTGTTCGTCTCTTCAACTCAGAAGTGTTGTTGATGACCTACAATATAATATTTATGCAGCAATTAATTTGATAAATAAAACTTTATAATTGATACATAAACAATGTTAAAGTTTAAACTTTAACATACAACCAACTCATTATTTGCAGAGCATTACTCTCAGATGACAATTTATTGTTATTCCCCCTATTTCTTCTCCTGTCAGGGTCGTCTCATTTCAGATTGCCTCCTAGCAAACTTAATGAGCATTGTCTTAAAGAGAATACTTACTGGAGTTAATTAAGTCTGAGAATTTTCTTTTCATCCTCTCTTTTAATTTTTTTTGGTGGAGGATAAAATTACTTCTGTCACCAATTTCTGGTTTTAATGTGTAATTGGACTTGATTTGTTCTTCCTCTTATTTCCTTCTCTTCTCTACACCAAGAAGCATTACTCTTTAAGTTTCTTCGGAGAAAACCTCCGCCCTGAAATTAAGTACATTATTAACTCTCTAAACAATATTACATATAGAAACAGTAATTGAGAAATATAGTGATAAGATGACAAATCCCAGTACACCCTGACTCTACCAGTTGGTAGCACTCTTCTGTTTGTTTATTGTAGTGAGTACTGAAATAAAAAAAAATTGTAATTTAAGTTTAATAGTGCCTAAACTCGACTACTCTACTTTAGTGACAAACTACAAAGGAAGAATTTATTACCTGCACATTGGTGCTAACTACTACAATCAACTTTTGGCCCATCACAAAGGTCGTTAATTGGTTTATGTATGTTTATTCATAATCTAAGATATTATAATAGAAATATTGTTAAGCATTTAGTCATAATCTAAGATATTATAACAGACTTAATGTTGTAACTATTGAAATATTAGTTCAATAATGCACCTGCTGCTCTTATCTCAGATTGGAGACAGCAACTCCATTCAGTACCAGTATAGCATCTCCATTCGGTTCCTTCAGACAAAACGCTTTGGTTTATCATGAATATACTCCGGTCACAGAAAATGCCATACAAATTAATATTTTTTTTAATTTGACTATTTTAAGAAACCCATCTTCAGGCTTCATTGATTAAAGAAGTTAAAAAAAAATAGGCTTCAAGATTGTTACATGCTGACAGTCGTGTGAAATGAGACAAATGTACTGGTAACTAATCAACTTGATAATATAAAATGTACTGTTTAATAGAGTTAACCAATGAGAGTCCTCTGATAATATAAAACAATGTGAAGTTCATATAATTAAAGCCTTTCGTGGATGATTTCAAACCATGAAAATATTGATTGATGGAATTGTACCAATCAACTTGATAGGTCGTCGCAAGGTTTTAAAACCTTTTCTTTCTATTTTTCAATATAAAAAGTTCTTAATGGTTGACTTTTGGTACTATTCTTTAAATTCACTTGTGGAAACATGATAAGCTTTTCCTTTAGTGACTGTACATGTAAACCGTCAAATACATTTATACAATATTTCAAGTGTCTGGTCATGAATCAATTGCTCTGTCAGCATTTCATCATCTGACTAAATATGGAAATAATTTTAAAAACTATATTCTTTGGGTTGTTTCAAAAACAGCTATTAGTTTTTTTTTTTTTTCTGGTACACTTGGCACCAAGCTCTTAGCAATATTTGTAAATACAGTTTCCCTTGAACCTATTCATGTAGTGGTCATTATTATTTTTGTCTTGTTGGTGAAATGAAGAAGCTGGCAGCGTTCTTCTATAGTACATGCCATACTTGACTTTAATCTTCTACTTTCTCGTTGGAAGTCACTCATTGCCAGTATACAGAAAATCATTGGTATCAGTGGAAAACCTTTGGCCTACTAAAGAATGGAATAATTTTACCTGACATTAACTAAATCCTAAATCAAGTGGAAAGGAAAGAAAGAGAAATTACCTGAGTGCACGCTGACAAAAGCTCCAAAGAAGACTGATAATCACGATTTCTACCGAGAAGGCGCTGAGTAATTAAGGTAAGCTAAATTAGATAAGAAAAAAAAATTGAGGTTACCTCTAAATACAGTACTCTGAAGTATGAAATTAATTGATTTTGCTCAATATAAACTAAACTATGAATCGGGTGAAAAAGGAGAAAATGAAAAACGAAAAAGAATACCTCCGAACACCCAGAAAAAACTGGACACACGATTGATAACCGTGATTTCTCCCCAAATGGCGCTGAATAAGCTAAAACCAAAATCGGGTCAGTAAAAGGCAAAAATAAACAAAATAAAATCACAGGAATTGCGAAGGCCATGAGAGATAACAGTAGGAACCAATTGAAGTGCAGTTAAAGGGAGTTTAAGAGAAGAAAGGCAGATCGGTCGGTACCTTGTTGTGCGCGGTGAGTCACAGAGAAAGCCTTGAGCACCCATTGGATTTCGGATGGAAGCCCTTTCTTCTTCTCTTGCACTGAGGTTGCCTTGGAGGCGGAGGAGCGAGAGGAGACAGAGTGAGGAGAGGGACGAATGGTGAGCATGAGAAAAAGATTGTTTCTTTGGGAGAGGGAAGGAGAATTCTCTAGAGATTCGTAGAACTCTCCAGATAGAGAAGAAGGGCGGAAAAAAAAAGTTGGAACCGACTTATGTCGCTGCAAAGTGGGACCCGGTTGGAAGTCACACTATTGGGAAGCACTGTAGTTGTTACTGTGGATGAATAGTGTCCGCCTATCAAGGATTAATATATAAGAAAGATGTACCTTTATTTTCACATATATATATATATATATATATATATATATTTTCTATTGATAAAAAAAAAATCGGTTAGATTTAGGTAAATAAGATCTAATTTTAGAAATTCCTAAAAGAACCGTACCCATATGTAAATAGTGTGTTTTTATATTGTTTTTATAAAAAGAAAATTCTGGTTCGTTGACGGAGCAAAAGCTAAAGCAAAGGAACTTTCTCTCTTTTTCTACGGCGTACTCAATGAACGTCAGATCCTCTCCTTTTTTAAATGAACTGGAGATATCCTGTCTCGCGGACTGTAATGTACGATCGGACGGTTGGCATTAAACCCTTGTTGAAGTAATAATCTACGACTGTTTACATGGGATGAAATGTGAGCTTCTAGTTGGTTCCTTACGACGGTTAGACGTGTGTTTCGGGCTTCAATATGTAAATTATTTGGGTTTTCATAAATTTATGCCCAAGTGCTAGGGGTGAAGACGGTCGGATGATTAAAAGTTAGGGTGTGATATGCTTATTAAGAGAGTTTAGTAAATACAACTCAAAAAGTATATCGGATTGGCTTCAAAGGTAGAGAGTCTAGCTGAACTAAAGACAACCCAGCTTATTCTGTCCTTCTTTTGTACCTGGTCGGCTACTAGCCTGCAACAATGAATTCAATTGATTGAAATCCATGTACTTCATGAGTGATGGATGTACAAGTAAATTTTTAAAAGTTTTGAATTCATTTGTTACGAGGTCAAGCAGTTAATGAAATGAACCTTTTATAAGTTGTTTTATATATTTATTTATTCATAATTTCTTTGACTGCTTGATCTTGTAGCAAATGAATGCTAAACTTTCAAAATTTTGCATGTACAAGCATCACTCATGAAGTACATGGATTTCATCAGTTTGGATTTGTCTTTTGAAATCGATCCAATATATTTTTGAAGTTGTACTCACCAAATTTTTTTGGTGAGCACATCACACCCTAGCTTTGCTCAACTGTATTCTTATCTGTCATATATTTTTGAATAAGGATACAAATACATATAATGTAAATAGTCTTGGATACAGATACAGATCGAATATTAAATGGATACAAATACAGATCGGATATTGAACAGATACGAATACGGATATGAATATAATTCAAATATTAAATTATTAATATGTATTTTTAACAAAGAATAACATCTAAATATAATTTGGGACTAAATAAGTTGGCTTGATGATACCATTGTAGATGATCACCTGAAAATTAATTTAAATTATTTTTGTATCACTAGGCATCAAATTTCAAATTAAGCAAAAGTTGTTCAATTCGAAAAATAAATAATTATAATAAGTAAGAGAATATATATAAACATTAAGTAGCAGAATTAAGCAAACTGAAGTAAAATTACTTTTGTTGTGGAGCCAGTAGTGTAAACAAATTTGATACAGATAGTTAGTGATCAAATTGTATCATAATATGTTATAGTTTTTCGAATACAAATACATATTACATAATTTAAGTAATTTTCCGAATTCAGATTCAGATATGAAATTGGATAATATTTGATCCGTTTACACCCCTACTAAGCGTAATTATGTAGACGTACAAGTAAACATATGAACTATTTGCTTTCATAAACCGGTCAATTAGAAAACTCGATATTTTCTATACACTGATGATGTACATGCTATATCTTTTTTATGTTGTAATAAAGGATAAAAATGTGAATTTTATAAGAAAATGTATTGAGTTCACCTTATAAATTAGCTCCGCAATTAAGTGCAGAGAGGAAAGTGTATGCAATCATTAATTTTAATATACTCTATAAAGTTGAGTTTGGGCGAATAGATTAAGCACAATATTAAATTATTGTTAATAAAGAAGTTTGGTTAATATTTTTAAAAACTCATAATAAAAAAGTCACTTGAGTAAATAATCAAAATCTGATGAAGAGATTTAAGTGACAGGAGTAAACTTTTTTTTTTTTATTATTTTTTGCATCGATCCTATTTGATCTAATTAAGGTTTCTGTACCAACATAATACTAGTTGATGTAATTAAGGTTTCTGTACCAAAATAATACAAGTATGAACGAACTTCAATGTATCTAGTATTTCCAATACACATGTAGTAGTACCTACTGGTTCAATATAATGTAAATTCAAAATATTTGATTATTCTAATTCAGCTTTTTGAAATTTATGTTTCATGAAAATCAAATATCTTTCCATATTAAAAATCAGCATACATTTGATATACATATAAAAGCATTTCTAATTACATATTCAAATGTAGGCTATTCCTAAATATGACAGCTACACGTGCAGGATCTTGGGCAGTGGAATGGGCATAGCCATGGGCGGCAGGGCTGGAGGCTGTAGCCGTGCTTTTATATTACTGACTGATACCGGTAAATAAAAAGATCTCCTAGTAATAAAAAATGCATGGCTGTTAAAGATCCGATAAAGATACCTGGTGAGAACAAGTAGGGTGATATGTATGATAACATTACCGGCCATTACACAACTCATTTGAAGAGTAATATTTGTGTATTATTACAATGAACTTAATTATTTTGTTGCAATAAATAGTTTCTAGTTCAAAAATTATTTGATTTACTCCAATATTTTAGTTAGTAAGAAAACTGTAAGAAATATTTTAAAAAAATAACAAATAACTTTATCGTTCTCAATCTTATTTGTTCATAATAATCAGTTTCAATTGTAGAACAAATAAGCTTATATATATAATTAAATGATTTGGAAGTAAAGATTTCAAAATAATAATAAACAAATGAATGTTTCATAAAAAATGTATTTTTGTTCATACCAATAGTGTTAATACACACAATAAGACAAAAAAAATATATCAATATGTATCGTAAAATTTATATACAATATTCACATGTCGCCAATTCATTCACAAATCATGCATCGCTTAAACACAGGACGAAAAGAATTAGAATTGTGCAAAATTAAAATTAACGTTTTAAATTTATAATCAGTACCAATATTGAATTGTGCACATGTCATGACTAAACATGTCCATGTGTAAATTAGAAATATTAATGAATATTTATAATCCTATTGTTTATTCGAATTCCGAAATCGGTTAAAGATTCAATAATAAATATTATTCATTTATTCTAATACACTTATTACTATATTTAAGTTAATTCAGAGACACTAAATCAAATTAGTTTAATTAATATCTTATTCTTAATATGTAGATTTATATTATAAGTAATTATATTCACTCATATTATTTATGTATGTATTTATTTTTCTATTTTACACATTTTAACTAAAACCTTCAATATGATCCGAATTCGAACACATACAATTTGAAATCTGCTCTAATAGTAAATTTGAATTAACGTTTGAATTAATTCACATTTGAATTACCGTTTTATTTTAGTAAATTCGCTGATAAATTTCAACATATTACTAGAGTTGAAATATTTTCATCTTTTTTTTTTGCCTCCATTTTAATTTTTTATATTTTTATTTTCAAAATTCAAAATAAAACCATTAGATGTGATTTACATTATTTCCACTAGAATATAAAATTATCACTTTTCAATTTTATTTATAAAAACCAATGTGTTTAAAAACCTACCCTTAAAAATTATTTACACGTGAATTTATTTTTACTAATACTTAATTACAATCAAAATAAAGTTGAAATATCATAATTTAATTTTTTATTTTGTTACTTAAATTTTAAATTTGAAGTTCTTAAATTTTTATAAATAAAGGAGGACATGGATTTTATCTATATCGAATTGATCCGAATTCTGATCGGACGGTTCAAATTTATAGTCAAAACTTGAGAGGATTTAATTGATGGAGTGAAGCAAAGGAAATTTCGTTCGTTCTGCGGCCGGCCTACTCAAAGGTATGTTCATCTCCTCTCCTTTTTATAACAAGACTGGAGATATCCCTCCTTTTATTAACTTGGGATGAAATGTGTGTCTGAATCCTATGAGTTATCTCAAATTTTAAATTTAGATCTGAATTTTCCAATCAGAATGCATGCCGACCAATTTGGCTTGGGATGGTACACAAATTTTGAATTTAATTTTTAATTTCGAATTCAAAATCCTATCAATCCAGTCTAGCCCAAACAGATTGGACGGTCGTGATCTAAACTAATATAGTTTCTACTTTTCTTTTATAGAAGTAATATTAAAATAATATAGTTTCTCTCTTACCCTATCTCTTTTCCTGAATTTTGTATTTATAAAAATAATGTTAATATAATATAGTGTCTTAGATGCATTGTTATTAAAATCGGACTGGTTTTTTCACCAGTTTGGTTCATTTAAGAAAACGCTTATGTTATTGAAACAAAAATAACCGAATTAATGAACCGTTTTTTTTTGATAAAAACCACTAACCCATTTTGTTTTTTGAAAACCTTTGCAGATGCTGTAAAGACATGAGGAGGATTTAAATTCTCGATCTTTGAATAACTAACTGTTTTAGAACTTTTTTTTGTACCACTAACTCATTTCAAAGGGAAAAAAAAAAAATCAATTTTTGGTGTCTGTGAAAATTTGGTCCAGTTCCTTCTCCAGCGACAATTTTAAAATCTGATCTGATCGATCTGCATGATTATTAAAGCAGATCCAAGGGATCCAAACGGGAATTAAAAAGATCTGTTTAATTCACAAATTATGATAGCCTATCTCTCTATATATATACTAAAAAAAACATTTCTAAGTACATATACAAATCTAGGTTATTCCCAAATGACAACTACACATGCAAAGCTTGGGGCGGTGGAAAGAATCGGGTCAAGGGCGACGAAGGCATGGCAATGGGGTCAGAGGTTGCAGTTATGCTTCTGAATCATTAATTGACACTGGTAAATAAAAAAATCTCCTAAGAATGAAAAATGTATCATAATAATAGATCAAGATCGGATGAAGGTGATGGATGGGAGCAAGTCAGGTAATGCCTCCAGCAAGGGTCACTACACAGCTAATTCGAAGAATGGTTTTTGTGTATTATTATAATGAACTTAATTATTTTGTTGAAATAAATAGTTTCTAGTTCAAAAATTATTTGATTTACTCCAATATTTTAGTTAGTAAGAAAATTATACGAAATATTCTTCAAAACAAAAAACAAATTATGGCATCGTTCTCAATCTTATATATTTGTTCATAATAATCAGTTTCCATTGTCTAACAAATTATAAGCTTATAAAATGGTTTGGAAGTAAGGATTTCAAAATAATAATAAACACATGAATGTTTCATAAAAAATGTATTTTTGTTCATACTAATAGTGTTAATACACACAATAAGACCCAAAATAAAATAACGTTTTGCAGCACATGTGATGAAACATGTACATGCGTAATTAGAAATATTAGTGTATATTTATAATCCGATAATTTAATTCGAATCCGCATGGATGGGTTAAAACTTAAAACAAGCTGAATAACTTAAAAATATCATATTGTGAATTCGTTCTGATATCGGTTAAGGATTCAATAATCAATATTATGCTAATATACTTAATATATTTAAGTTATTTGAGAGACACTAAATCAGATTAGTCATATAAATTAGTTTAATAAATATTTTATTCTTAATATGTAGATTTATAATATAAGTAATTATATTCACACATATTATTTATGTATGTATTTATTTTTTTTATTTTACACTTTTTAACTAAAACATTCAATATGATCCGAGTCCGATCAACATACAATTTAAAAATATACTCTTACAAATTATTCACGCATGTGTATTTTTATAAGTCTTTGATGACAATTAAAATAAAGTTGAAATATCATAATCTGACTATTTTATTTTGAATTTTATATTATTAAAGTTTTATAATAAAGGAGCAAGTGCATTCTATCTAGGCCAGATTGATCCGAATTCAGATCGACGGTTCGAAACTAAAGTCCGGATCCTATGAGTTATCTCAAATTTTGAGTTTAGATCTGGATTTTCCGATCAAAATGCACACCAATTTGGCTTCGGATGGAACACAAATTTTGAATTTAATTCCAAACCGTCCAATCATAATCCTATCAATACAGTCTGAGATGAAACACCCGAGTTCGCTTTAATATTCGTGTCCAAACAGATTGGACGGCCATGATCTAAACAAAAAGTTTGTACTTTTCTTTTATAGAAATAATATTTAAATAATATATATAGTTTCTCTCTTACCCTATCTCTTTTTCTGAATTTTGTACTTATATAAATAATGTTAATATAATATAGTGTATAAGATTATTTAAGAGAATGCTTATGTTATTGAAACGAAAAAAAACTGAATTAATGAACCAGTTTTTGACTGACTCATTTTTTTTTAAATCATTGCACATGTTGCAAAGTCGTGAGAAGAATTCAAACTCTCGATCTCTGAGTAACTAACTGTTTTAGGACTTTTTTTTTTTCTACTCCTAACTCATTACAAAGGAAAAAAAAAAAATCAGTTTTTGAACTGGTTCAACTTTTTTGGTGGTTCTTTCCTGGCTTTAAATGAGAGAGAGTAAAGACATATGACTAGACTAGTAGGCTAACATATTTCTTACATGCTCCCATGTGAAATCAAAAGTACACTTAAGTTGTTATTTATTGTCATGTAAAATTTGCACATAATACATCTAATATTTCAGATATTAAAACAATTAATTATTTTAGTATAAAAATTATATCTATTTGCGTATATTAATTTATTTTCAAAATAACAAATATTATTATTCTTTCTAGTAAAAAAATTGAGTGGTTATATTATTTTCTGTAAAAACAAATATTTGATCTTTTTTTTAATAAAATTGGTATATTTCATTCTATTTAGATGTTAAATTTTGAAATATATCTATCAATTTTTTTTAAATTACATATATATTAGTATGAAATAAACCAGCAATTCAAAATATATAAAATCTATGTATTTTTCAAGTTTTACATATACGTCACCTCTAATATTCTTAATGTGCTTTGAATTTGATAACATTTTCAATGGGAATGTACGTATTCAAATTATATCTATAATTACTTTAAAAACACAATTACTTTTGTAAGCTTTTATATTTATTATCTTTTTTTTTGAAAGAAAGGGTTGAATAGCCCGTTTTGTATTTACTGTTTGTAAGCTAGCCGCAATATTTTTTGTTAGCAAAATTAATGAGAAAATTTGTGGGAAAAGATTTTGGTGATAAGCGAATTGATTGTTCGACGACCGCATACTGTTATTTACAACACTGATATATATAGAGGTTGGCTAATATCAAATTGATTGTTCTTGAGGTCTTGTGCAACTAAGTCATTTTTCAATTTTCAAAGTCTAAAAAGTCGGTCTAAACTATTAGATGTGATATCTATATTAAAATGTACTTGGAGACCAAATTTTATATTTTTGGAATTTTTTTTACTATTTATTAAGCCACTTTGAAAATTGATAATCCAATGATGACTTCTGGTTCTACTGTTTGTTTAATCTACCGTTGGATCAGTGATTTTTCAAAGTGGCTTCTATGTACACCCAAATAAATAGTATAATGATTTATGAAGGTCAAGAGTAAATTGAAAATGAAGGGTATATGCAAGAGTTTTTCTTAATCAGAGGCTCATCAAGATTTTTTCAAGATATTTTTTTATTTTGATTTCTTAACTTTAGTTCAAAATGGAGATCAAGACACTCTATTTATACTTTCTATAGAAATATGTAAACCCTATTTAAATATTAATAATTCTAGATATTTCCCAAAACCAACTAGTAATTAAAGTGAATACGTACGCTTCATTTTAATTTGCTTGGTTCAACCATATAGTTGGACCAGTGTTGCCTAAATTTACTAATTGACCAGTGTTGATTCTACCTAATTATTACAATTAACTTAATTATTTTGTTGGAAATAAGTCAACAATACAGTCAATTGCATTTAATAAAGTTGAATTAACAAAATTTTATAAATAAGTCAACAATATTGTCAAATTTCACTGCAAACAATTATTATCCTTTAACTTTCCCTTTTCTTTGAAAAATTGGCGCATGTGGTTTCTACATGAAAGTCATCTATGGAGTTAGGTGACTTAGACTATACCAGTACTGATATTTTCAAATGGTCAATTTCATTTTATTTTCATCTTGTTATTATCTCTAAATCTCCATCTATAAAATGTGTAGTACAAAGGCATTTCGGACTATTACGGTAGAAAAATGAAAATATAAACAAAAGTAAGTAGAACTGCAATGCCCGAAATTTTAATTTCTACCATATTAAAAAAAAAAAACAGAAAACCATTTTTTTTCTGAGAATTTCAAAATCTGGCACGTCCGCCGTTTTGAACAGAGGACAAAAAAGACCGAGTCAGCCAATAAAATGGCAGACCTTAATTTTTTTTAAGTTTTAACTCGTTACACTCATTTTTAATATAAAAATTATATTTTAATATAAAAGTCATGATGACTTTTTGTTCTTGGGTTGATGAATGAAGACCGCTTTATTCCTTCAAATATTATATGCTGTTGAATTAAATTAAAAGTCATCATGACTTTTTGTTTTTATTATGTTAGCTATAACAAAAAAAAAATAGAAGGTCTACCAAATTAAATGACAGACCTTCTCTTTTATGTCTGCTATTTAATTTGGAGATGAATCATCTATGATAATATCATTTACTCAACTATTTTTCTTAGAAAATAAACAGAACAACCATACAAGTGTACAAATAAACATGTCAAGCCATTTAACTATTTAATACTCCTGCTATTACAACAAAAGATTTCTCCCATCAGAATTTCGATCTCATAATCTTTAACATTAAAGACCATGTGTCTTGACCACTAGACCAACAAATTGCTACTAGTAAAAAGCATAATGAGTATCTTATAATGCCGATATTTTTCCTAAACAAGTTACAAATTTTTTATGCTTTTTAATAAACTATAATGGGTATTTTATAAATTTAAAATAAGTTTTAATATAAAAGATAATAAAATAAAAAAAATTCTACTTTTTGAAAGTTTAGAGGACGAAATACATAATTTCAAAGTTTTCAAGGGATATATGTTAAATCCGCCCAACATTATGTGAAATGCCCCCTACATTCAAGACCATTAAAGTTGAAATAATAGCACTTCAGTACTGGGCTGTCACCTTTGTCTTCTCCAAAATTTAGAAATATCTATTACTTAATATTTCGCTTGGTTCCAACTTTAATGGCCACTTCAGTACTAGCCTGTCTTTTTTTCATTTTCTTCCTTCCCTGCTTCTCCAACTCTTGTACAACTACACTTCCATGTGATCCTTCTATTCAAATTAAGCCTCCTTTCACCTTCCAATCAGACATTACAATGGGTCCTAAATGTGAGGGTCATTTAACGATTTTATGTGTCAACGATAAACCATTTCTCGTATTGCTTCCAAATCCATTACCATTGGAAAGCATTTCATATGACAACAACACCATTACAGTTCAAAATCCATATCTTAGTAGTTCTTTGAAAAAATCTGGGTGTCATAATCTTTATTTTAATTTTTCTAGTCCTATTAACTTGTACCTTGGGATGTATGATTTATTGAACAGTAGCCTTTCTTCTGTGAGATGTAACCCTCCTAATCATATACAATCACTACCAAAGATATTTGGAAAAGATTACAACCTTGGCTACTCGTCGTCTCTTGGTGAATATGATAAGCCTACGCAAAATTGTTCGAGGCCTGAGAATTCCCTTGACCCATCTTTTGAGTTCATTTTATCATTTGGAAATGGCAGCTCACAGCTTACTATGTTATCAGCTAGTTATTCAACAGATCTTCTAGCACGGCCTGGTTGCTATGAAAACTCGATAAAGGTTCTCGATCATGAAGGTGATAAAGGTTTGTAGCTTGCATATTTTATCAATTTATCCTGTTATTTTTCTTTAAATTTAGACAGGGAGGCTCAACAATAAAATGTAAAATGTGGTAGATTGAACTCAAGTTATCCCACAACCTGCCCAAGAGCTTTGAATGCGAAAAAAAAAGTTATCCCACAACCACCATGAGCTAATCTAACCATTAGGCCATTTGATGTTTTATAAGAGGCTGAATTATATAAAAACATAAAGAAGAAGAAAATTCAATTAAAAAAAAATTAGAATCATGGAGTGGCTTAGCACCTTTTGGTCAACTGTGTGAAGGCAATTTCATTAGCCTAGCTTGATTCTTTTGTCAACTGTGAAGTTAATTTTATAAGAAATGCTTTCAAACTGAAAGTAATGTGACAGAACAATTTTTTTTTATTTTAATTTTTCAATGTTGTTGGAAAATTCAATGTGGTGGTGGTTGGAAAAGTCAATGTTTGAAAAGTCTTCTCCTGAAATCGACAGGAGAATAATTTGACCAAGTCTACTGTCTTTTCTATTTCCTCTCTTACTAAATATTTACAATGACTTTGCTTTTTAAATGGTTGAATTCACTATTAGATAAATATTTAAAATTCTTAAATTCTCTTTATATTCAATAGGCCATCTATTAGATTATTTCAGAAAAGATAAAATAGTATATGTAATACTTAGCTTTCACTTGGCTATAGAATTATAGAGCATAACTATAAAGGCTAGTGGCTCACAGCAGAAAGATCATATTAAAAGTACTCTAAAATTTTCAGATTCCATTACTAATCATTCTCACTGACCTCTCTATTTTATTTTATGCAATACAGGAAAAAAGAAAAAACAAGCAACAAGGGTAACAATTTTGATAGGTGAGGATAGTTTTACTTCATCATGATTGATCATTATTTTACTCTTCAATTTTTAACACATAAAGTGATCCGGCGAACCTTCACACATCAGAGAAAACCGGAGCATATCCTAATTAATGTGGCGACAATTTATGTTCATAACTGGTCGATATTTATATAGAGCACATAGATCAGGGATTAGGGCGAGAAAGTATGTACTGGGTTTAATTAGGCAGGCTTATGGCCTTTTTGATTTTGATGACGGGCCTTTTTAGTTAATAAATTATAAGAGGATATGGAAAACGACCACCGCAGGTGGTCGGGATGCATGTACATAATTTTCTTATCAATATATCTTTTAGTGGGACTTCCCGCTAAACCTCAAAAAAAAAAACACATAAAGTGATCATTATTCTCTATTTGCGCCTCTATATTTTGTAAGATGTTATTTAGCTTGCATCCTCCGTATTTATCCAATTTCATTATATGTTTTGTTCTGACCATTCTTTCAGATCACCCAGACAAGATGTCAAAAAATCTGAAATAAACTTTATTTTATAATTATGCAATATTAGGTTAAATTTACTTCTATGTCACTATGCTTCATCTTGCAGTCCACAATAGTTAGTAATGTGTATACATACTGATTACTTGTATTTCGTTTTAATGTAGGTACCACAGTAGGATCTATAGCATTCCTTGGAGCATGCCTTATTTTGTATTTAAAGCTTCGAAGTAGCAACAATTCTGTCGAATGCACTTCATGGGGCAAAGATAGACTTGAAGAAAATATTGAAATTCTCTTAGAAAAATATGGATCGTTTGCTCCAAAAAGATACAAATATGCTGAGGTAAAGAAAATTACAAGCTTGTTTCAGCATAGACTAGGTAAAGGAGGCTTTGGCACTGTATATAGAGGAATACTGCAGGATGGCCATTTGGTTGCTGTCAAAATTTTGCACAACTTTTCCTGTGGTAGAGAAGAGCTTTTGAATGAGGTCCTGAGCATTGGCAGAACTTCTCATGTCAATGTTGTTAGTCTACTAGGCTTTTGCATTGAAGGCTGCAAGGATGCTCTAATTTATGAATACATGCCAAATGGATCACTTGACAATTATATATACTCTGAAAATCCAAAAGCAGTTCTTGGTTGGGCAAAACTTTATGAAATAGCAATTGGTATTGCAAGAGGTTTAGAGTATTTACACCGAGGTTGCAATGCACGTATTGTGCATTTTGATATAAAACCTCAGAATATTCTATTAGATGAAGATTTCAACCCAAAGATTGCAGATTTTGGTTTGGCAAAATTGTGTTCACCAAAAGAGAGCATTATTTCAATGGCTGAGATGAGGGGAACCATCGGGTACATTGCTCCCGATGTCTTCTCTAGGAGTTTTGGTGTTGTTTCAACGAAATCTGATGTATATAGTTATGGAATGATGGTGCTGGAGATGGTAGGAGGAAGAAGGAATTCAACATCAAGTGCTGAAAACCCAAGCCAAGTGTATTTTCCACATTGGCTTTATGATTGTCTTGTTAAAGGCAGTCCAATACAACTACAAGCTTCTGATGTATTATCAATGGAAATTGAAGAAATTGTAAAGAAGATGGGCATGGTTGGTTTATGGTGCACACAAACGACGCCGGCTAATCGGCCCTCGATGAATAGAGTTGTGGAAATGCTGGAGAGAAGTTCAGACGAGTTGGAAATGCCACCAAAACCTTACTTCTGTTCTCCGCCTCATTCCACAATATTATCATATACTTCTCATACTCCCAAGTTATGATTAAATTCAGTCTGATTCTGAGTGTTTAACTGGGGCTAACACACTATGAGTATATGGGTATTCAGTTTGATGGGCATTCTTCAATGTTATTTGAGTAAAAAAATTGATATTTGCTTTTATATTTGGAATGTTTACATTTGACGCTATATCTACATTTGGTAATTTTATATTTGACATTGGTTTAAAAGCAATGATGGAAAAGAATTAAGATTTAGATACATTTATGCATATTTAGATGCTGCCAATAATGTATCTGCTTGAAAGTATGGTGTAGTTAAAATGAAAAAGTAAAAAAAAAAAAAGAACTGGCATTAAGAAACCTTGCCACTGGAAAAGGAGATGGGCCCAAGGAAGTTCATGCGGTTCACCGAAATGCATGTGATTTGGTCACAAAATGGACAGTAACCGTCAGGTTTCCGATTCTGACAGTTACGACTTCAGAGATTAAAACATTTACTTTAAATTTTTGCCAAATCTGAAGATCAAAACATCAACTCCAAAAATATGGATTTTGTGTAGCCTTGCGAAAGGTTGAGATCTGATCGCTCAAAACCCTAAATAGTAATTCCATGCGGATCGACATCAAATTATATTACCCGATAGAATTATGCACTTATAATTAATCCGACTCGTATTGGAAACTGGGTTATAAATTTTATTAGCTATACATATTTCTTTCATCAGGACCGCAACCAAAAATATGCTATACTCCGGTTTCAGGTCATTAGTGATTATTCTGCTCATTCGCTGCTGAATAATCTTCTCTTCATGGTCAATTTAGGCAAATCTCGTTGTAGAGGGACTTCACCTTCATGAAATATTGGTTGATTGTCATGTTGCCTTGTAAGATTGTGATCATGAGCTTCTTTTCTAGTAGTTGGAGGCATGCATCATTTTTCTTGGAGAAGAGAGTTGCTAAGATGTTCCATACGGATTTCACTTCTCTAATATACTCAAGCAGGTTTTCTTCAACCAATGTAGTGAGTATATACATCGTCTTGCCATCCTTAATTCACCATTCCGCAGAGTCTCATTATCTTCGGTTGGAGTCCTCTTTCTTTTTTAGTTTGTTTAGAGTCATCAGAAGTTTCTGGTTCTTTGGTTGCAATCTTTGACAGAGTCATCTTTAACCCGCCTACCACTTCCCTGTTGGAAATTATTTGGATTGTGGATGGTATAACAGAGGAATTTATATAACTTGATTTTTTTATTTGAAAGAGTATACAAGATTTACAAGACTTTGATATATTTTCTCACTTACGCACACGCCTCACTTTCTAATTCACAATACTCCATAAGCTCTACATTATATTTATACTACCATATGTCGGTAGTAATACATATACCTTTTCTATTACTGATATATTTTGGCGGTTTACAATTCTCTATAATATGCAAGATACACAAAAATATACATACTATTAAGAAGCATCTAGTAATTCTATTTTTACCATGTCTATAATAGTCTAAAAGGGGTTATTGGGCCTGGGCCTTCGGTGATGTTAGTTTCAACATTCCCATAGGTCCTGTCCTTATGACTATATGCACTTATGCAGGCCTTCCAAAATATATAGTTATTGTTATTAAAAATTTTAAAACAACCAGTCGTATCTGCGAAATCTATGGCTTCCATTGAGTTACTTGATTTGTAGTAAGTCTCATACATGTCTTAGCCTTCTTCACAATCCCGGACTATATTCGACTAGCAGCTTCTCCGACAAGGTACTGACACACGACTATTCTAATGGGTACACTACTCGCAACACCTACAAACTTTTGGCTCCTATGCTTGACCCTTACCGTCGACTGCAACCGAAAACGACGCAATACTGACAGTATTGGCTCTAATACCAGATCCTTGAATATATAGAGTGACTACTCTTTGTAAAACTATATCTTATTTATCATTCAAAATACTTTTACAATTCTACTACTCAATTATATATAGAACCTCCAAAATTACAGATCTACTAATAAAGTAATAATATCTTACATCTCCGAACTACTACAGCACTCTCTACATTTTTTCTCTCTTACTTTATTTTGTTTTCTGTGGTTGGTTTAAAATGGGACCAAGACACCTTATTTATACTTAGCTATAGAAATTTCTAGATTCCATTTAAATATCAATAATACTAGAAATTTTGCAACCAACTTAGTAAAGTTTACATACTTGACTCTTCTTGAAATTTTCTAATTAACCTAGTAAAATTAATTTCATGATTCTTTTAGTAATTTTCAATTTATAAAATTAGTTTGAGTTGGATCAGCGTTACTTTCTCAGTAACTGATATCATGTTAGTAGGAACCTAAATTAACCGATCGATTAACCAAACCACTTAAATATGTACTCAATTGCACGGCAAACAATTATAGTCCTTGTAGTTTCCTTTTCCCTTGGAAACTTGCCTGTGGTTTCAATTGTTCATGTATCGCTACCCAGTCAACATGAAAGTCTTCTCTGGACTTAGATGACTTTGAATAATATACCAGTACCGTTCTTTTCAAATGGTCATTAAAATTTTTATTTTCCTTTTATTATTATCTCTAAATCTCCATATATAAAATCTGTGGTGCAAAGGCATTTCGGACCATTATACGGCAGAAAAATTAAAAATATAAACAAAAGTAAGGATAGCTGCAACGCACATTTAGTTTGTTATAGAATAAATTTTATTTATTATTTTTAGAAAAAAATGTATAATTATTCCTGTTTTCCTTTCTTTCACTAAACCATTTTTTCTAGAAAAATAAACAGGATAACCGTACAAGTGTACAAATTGCTAGCTACTAGTAAAGGGCATAATGGGTATTTTATAAGACCAACAATTTTCATAAACAAGTTACAATTTTTTATTCTTTTAATAAAGTACAAAATGAGTTTTAATATAAAAGACAATAAAATGAGTTAATTTGTGAGTTTTCAAAGTTTAGAGCACGAAATACGTAATTTTGAAGTTTTCAAGGGGTATATGTGAAATCCCCGCTATATAATGGGATATAAGAAATGGTAGCACTTCTGTATCCATATCTTCTCCAAAATTTAGAAATATCTATAACTTCATATCTCGCTTGGCTCCATCTTTAATGGCCACTTCAGTACTGGCCTATCTTATTTTCATTTTCTTCCTTCCATCCCGCTTCTCCAACTCATGTACAACTACACTTCCATGTGATAATTCCATTCAAATTAAGCCTCCTTTCATCTTCCAATCAGATATTACGATGGGTCTTATTTGTCCAGGTTATTTAACGATTGGATGTAACAATAGTATGCCATTTCTTTTATGGCTTCCTAAGTCATCACCATTGGAAAGCATCTCATATGAAAACAACACCATTACAGTTCAAAATCCTCATCTTACTAGTTCTTTGGAAAAATCTGGTTGTCGTAATCTCTATTTTAATTTTTCCAGTCCTATTAACTTGTACATTGGGATGTATCATTTATTGTATAGTAGCCTTTCTTCTCTGAGATGTGACCCTCCTGATCATATTCAACCACTACCCAAGATATTTGGAAAGGATTACAACCTTAGTTACTCATCGTCTCATGGTAAATTTGATAAGCCTATGCAGAATTGTTCAAGACCTGAGTATTCCCTTGACCCATCATTTGAGTCGATTCTTTCATTTAAAAATGACAGCCCACAGCTATTTCTGTTATCAGCTAGTTATTCAAGTGATCTTGTAGCACGGCCTGGTTGCTTTGCAAACTGGACAGAGGTTTTCGATCCTGATGATGGTAAAGGTTAGTAGCTTACATATATTATCAATTTATCCTGTTATTCTTCTTTAACCTCTTTGTAAATTATGGACAGTTCATCTCTTTTTGATCTAGATTTTTTCTTTTAATCTCTTTGTAATTTGTCAAACTCGACAGAGAAATCCTATCTTAATTTCTGTTTTCTTCTCGGTATTTCCTTCTTCCTTCTCTTTCATAGTTTATTCTTTAAGCTGCCACCCGGTGTAGTCATCAATACATATTTGTAATTTATCAAAAGATGTGATACTTGGTTTTCTCCATGCATGATCTTGTCAGCGGCTACAACACAACTGCATGTACTTGCAACTATCATCCCTGCATATTATGTAGGCTTTCTTATTAGGTATCTAATTATGTTTCTCCATTAACGGAATTAAATCTCTATTATTTGAATACCAAAAGATTAAGTTAAAGTGGTAGTTTTCATATTTCACCGATATTTATCTGGACTTATAATCGAGAGGAACAGTTTGGAGACAGGTTAAACAAAAAAATAAAAATAAAAATCGAAAAAGTTTTTGACAGTTCTTTTAAACAGTTATTATTTAAACTTATTTGCGAGGTACTATAAATCCTTCTCTATTTCATCAACTTGTTTCTTTTAGTCAACTGTGAAGTCTAGTCAATTTTATTGGAAAAGCTTTCAAACTGAAAGTAATGTGACTGAACAATTATTTCTTGATTTTTTTAATTATGTTGGAAAAATCAATGTGGTGGTGGTTTTCTGATATCAACAGGAGAAGACTTTGACCAAGTCTATTGCGTTTTCTGCTCATGTCTTTTATTAAGTACACTATCGCCTGCCTTCCTTTCTACTTCCCCTCTTATTGAATATTGACAATGACTTTCCTTTTTAAATTGTTGAATTCACTATTAGATATTTAAAATTCTTAAAGGCTCTTTATATTCAGTTTGCAATCTATTAGATTATTTCAGAAAAGGTAAAAGAGTATATGTAATACTTCGCTTTCACTTGGCTATATAATTATAGGGCATATGTAACACAAATCATAGTCTGAGGTAACTATAAAGGCTAGTGGCTCACAACAGAAAGACACTTTTAACTTCTTCTTTAATATTTTTTTCTTTTGAAGCTTATAATCTGTTTGGAACACATTTCTGACACTTATGTACTCTGGAATTTTCAGATTCCATTACTAATCACACAGGAAAAAAAACAATACAAGCAAGAAGGGTGACAATTTTCATAGGTGAGGATAGTTTTTCTTCATCATGACTGACCTCAATACAGCAAATCTGAGAGTAATTTTATTCTTCAATTTTTCATACTTAAAAGTGCTCATTATTCTTTATTTTCACCTGTATAATTTGTTACATATTATTTAGCTTGCATCCTCTCTATTTATCCCATTTCATTACATGTTTTACCTGACCATACTTTCAGATCACCAGACCAGGTGGCAAAAACTTTGAAAGAAACTTTATTTTATAGAGTAGAACTAGGGTGCTCCTAGGAGTACCAAGTCCCTTTGTACTCTTAACTCTAAAACATATCACATTAACTTCGAACGATGAATCTAAACCATTAAAATCCTTCTATCTTATGAGTGATGCGTCTACATGTGAAAATTTTAAAGTTTCGAACTAATTTAGTATAAAGTCAAGGGGTCAAAAGACTTTCAAAAAATGAATGCATTAAAATTAATTTAGAAACCTTCTAATTTTAACCACTTGACTTTATAGTTTCTCTCATACCCTATCTCTTTTTCTGAATTTTGTATTTATAAAAATAATGTTAATATAATATAATGTCTTAGATGCATTGTTATTAAAATCGGACTGGTTTTTTCACCAGTTTGGTTCATTTAAGAAAACGCTTATGTTATTGAAACAAAAATAACCGAATTAATGAACCGTTTTTTTTTGATAAAAACCACTAACCCATTTTGTTTTTTGAAAACCTTTGCAGATGCTGTAAAGGCATGAGGAGGATTTAAATTCTCGATCTTTGAATAACTAACTGTTTTAGAACTTTATTTTGTACCACTAACTCATTTCAAAGGAAAAAAAAAATCAGTTTTTGGTGTCTGGGAAAATTTGGTCCAGTTCCTTCTCCAGCGACAATTTTAAAATCTGATCTGATCGATCTGCACGATTATTAAAGCAGATCCAAGGGATCAAAACGGGAATTAAAAAGATCTGTTTAATTCACAAATTATGATAGCCTATCTCTCTATATATATACTAAAAAAAACATTTCTAAGTACATATACAAATCTAGGTTATTTCCAAATGACAACTACACATGCAAAGCTTGGGGCGGTGGAAAGAATCGGGTCAAGGGCGACGAAGGCATGGCAATGGGGTCAGAGGTTGCAGTTATGCTTCTGAATCATTAATTGACACTGGTAAATAAAAAAATCTCCTAAGAATGAAAAATGTATCATAATAATAGATCAAGATCGGATGAAGGTGATGGATGGGAGCAAGTCAGGTAATGCCTCCAGCAAGGGTCACTACACAGCTAATTTGAAGAATGGTTTTTGTGTATTATTATAATGAACTTAATTATTTTGTTGAAATAAATAGTTTCTAGTTAAAAAATTATTTGATTTACTCCAATATTTTAGTTAGTAAGAAAATTATACGAAATATTCTTCAAAACAAAAAACAAATTATGGTATCGTTCTCAATCTCATATATTTGTTCATAATAATCAGTTTCCATTGTATAACAAATTATAAGCTTATAAAATGGTTTGGAAGTAAGGATTTCAAAATAATAATAAACACATGAATGTTTCATAAAAAATGTATTTTTGTTCATACTAATAGTGTTAATACACACAATAAGACCCAAAATAAAATAACGTTTTGCAGCACATGTGATGAAACATGTACATGCGTAATTAGAAATATTAGTGTATGTTTATAATCCGATAATTTAATTCGAATCCGCATGGATGGGTTAAAACTTAAAACAAGCTGAATAACTTAAAAATATCATATTGTGAATTCGTTCTGATATCGGTTAAGGATTCAATAATCAATATTATGCTAATATACTTAATATATTTAAGTTATTTGAGAGACACTAAATCAGATTAGTCATATAAATTAGTTTAATAAATATTTTATTCTTAATATGTAGATTTATAATATAAGTAATTATATTCACTCATATTATTTATGTATGTATTTATTTTTTTATTTTACACTTTTTAACTAAAACATTCAATATGATCCGAGTCCGATCAACATACAATTTAAAAATATACTCTTACAAATTATTCACGCATGTGTATTTTTATAAGTCTTCGATGACAATTAAAATAAAGTTAAAATATCATAATCTGACTATTTTATTTTGAATTTTATATTATTAAAGTTTTATAATAAAGGAGCAAGTGCATTCTATCTAGGACAGATTGATCCGAATTCAGATCGACGGTTCGAAACTAAAGTCCGGATCCTATGAGTTATCTCAAATTTTGAGTTGAGATCTGGATTTTCCGATCAAAATGCACACCAATTTGGCTTCGGATGGAACACAAATTTTGAATTTAATTCCAAACCGTCCAATCATAATCCTATCAATACAGTCTGAGATGAAACACCCGAGTTCGCTTTAATATTCGTGTCCAAACAGATTGGTCGGCCATGATCTAAACAAAAAGTTTGTACTTTTCTTTTATAGAAATAATATTTAAATAATATATATAGTTTCTCTCTTACCCTATCTCTTTTTCTGAATTTTGTACTTATAGAAATAATGTTAATATAATATAGTGTATAAGATTATTTAAGAGAAGGCTTATGTTATTGAAACGAAAAAAACTGAATTAATGAACCAGTTTTTGACTGACTCATTTTTATTTTTTAAATCATTGCACATGTTGCAATGTTGTGAGAAGAATTCAAACTCTCGATCTCTGAGTAACTAACTGTTTTAGGACTTTTTTTTTTCTACTCCTAACTCATTACAAAGGAAAAAAAAAAAAAATCAGTTTTTGAACTGGTTCAACTTTTTTGGTGGTTCTTTCCTGGCTTTAAATGAGAGAGAGTAAAGACATATGACTAGACTAGTAGGCTAACATATTTCTTAGATGCTCACATGTGAAATCAAAAGTACACTTAAGTTGTTATTTATTGTCATATAAAATTTGCACATAAAACATCTAATATTTCAGATATTAAAACAATTAATTATTTTTAGTATAAAAATTATATCTATTTGCGTATATTAATTTATTTTCAAAATAACAAATATTATTATTCTTTCTAGTAAAAAAATTGAGTGGTTATATTATTTTCTATAAAAACAAATATTTGATCTTTTTTTTATAATAAAATTGGTATATTTCATTCTATTTAGATGTTAAATTTTGAAATATATCTATCAATTTATTTTTAAATTACATATATATATTAGTATGAAATAAACCAGCAATTCAAAATATATAAAATCTATGTATTTTTCAAGTTTTACATATACGTCACCTCTAATATTCTTAATGTGCTTTGAATTTGATAACATTTTCAATGGGAATGTACGTATTCAAATTATATCTATAATTACTTTAAAAACACAATTACTTTTGTAAGCTTTTATATTTATTATCTTTTTTTTTTGAAAGAAAGGGTTGAATAGCCCGTTTTGTATTTACTGTTTGTAAGCTAGCCGCAATATTTTTTGTTAGCAAAATTAATGAGAAAATTTGTGGGAAAAGATTTTGGTGATAAGCGAATTGATTGTTCGACGACCGCATACCGTTATTTACAACACTGATATATATAGAGGTTGGCTAATATCAAATTGATTGTTCTTGAGGTATTGTGCAACTAAGTCATTTTTCAATTTTCAAAGTCCAAAAAGTCGGTCCAAACTATTAGATGTGATATCTATATTAAAATGTACTTGGAGACCAAATTTTATATTTTTGGAATTTTTTTTACTATTTATTAAGCCACTTTGAAAATTGATGATCCAATGGTGACTTCTGGTTCTACTGTTTGTTTAATCTACCGTTGGATCAGTGATTTTTCAAAGTGGCTTCTATGTACACCCAAATAAATAGTATAATGATTTATGAAGGTCAAGAGTAAATTGAAAATGAAGGGTATATGCAAGAGTTTTTCTTAATCAGAGGCTAATCAAGATTTTTTCAAGATATTTTTTTATTTTGATTTCTTAACTTTAGTTCAAAATGGAGATCAAGACACTCTATTTATACTTTCTATAGAAATATGTAAACCCTATTTAAATATTAATAATTCTAGATATTTCCCAAAACCAACTAGTAATTAAAGTGAATACGTACGCTTCATTTTAATTTGCTTGGTTCAACCATATAGTTGGACCAGTGTTGCCTAAATTTACTAATTGACCAGTGTTGATTCTACCTAATTATTACAATTAACTTAATTATTTTGTTGGAAATAAGTCAACAATACAGTCAATTGCATTTAATAAAGTTGAATTAACAAAATTTTATAAATAAGTCAACAATATTGTCAAATTTCACTGCAAACAATTATTATCCTTTAACTTTCCCTTTTCTTTGAAAAATTGGCGCATGTGGTTTCTACATGAAAGTCATCTATGGAGTTAGGTGACTTAGACTATACCAGTACTGATATTTTCAAATGGTCAATTTCATTTTATTTTCATCTTGTTATTATCTCTAAATCTCCATCTATAAAATGTGTAGTACAAAGGCATTTCGGACTATTACGGTAGAAAAATGAAAATATAAACAAAAGTAAGTAGAACTGCAATGCCCGAAATTTTAATTTCTACCATATTAAAAAAAAAAAACAGAAAACCATTTTTTTTCTGAGAATTTCAAAATCTGGCACGTCCGCCGTTTTGAACAGAGGACAAAAAAGACCGAGTCAGCCAATAAAATGGCAGACCTTAATTTTTTTTAAGTTTTAACTCGTTACACTCATTTTTAATATAAAAATTATATTTTAATATAAAAGTCATGATGACTTTTTGTTCTTGGGTTGATGAATGAAGACCGCTTTATTCCTTCAAATATTATATGCTGTTGAATTAAATTAAAAGTCATCATGACTTTTTGTTTTTATTATGTTAGCTATAACAAAAAAAAAATAGAAGGTCTACCAAATTAAATGACAGACCTTCTCTTTTATATCTGCTATTTAATTTGGAGATGAATCATCTATGATAATATCATTTACTCAACTATTTTTCTTAGAAAATAAACAGAACAACCATACAAGTGTACAAATAAACATGTCAAGCCATTTAACTATTTAATACTCCTGCTATTACAACAAAAGATTTCTCCCATCCGAATTTCGATCTCATAATCTTTAACATTAAAGACCATGTGCCTTGACCACTAGACCAACAAATTGCTACTAGTAAAAAGCATAATGAGTATCTTATAATGCCGATATTTTTCCTAAACAAGTTACAAATTTTTTATGCTTTTTAATAAACTATAATGGGTATTTTATAAATTTAAAATAAGTTTTAATATAAAAGATAATAAAATAAAAAAAATTCTACTTTTTGAAAGTTTAGAGGACGAAATACATAATTTCAAAGTTTTCAAGGGATATATGTTAAATCCGCCCAACATTATGTGAAATGCCCCCTACATTAAAGACCATTAAAGTTGAAATAATAGCACTTCAGTACTGGGCTGTCACCTTTGTCTTCTCCAAAATTTAGAAATATCTATTACTTAATATTTCGCTTGGTTCCAACTTTAATGGCCACTTCAGTACTAGCCTGTCTTTTTTTCATTTTCTTCCTTCCCTGCTTCTCCAACTCTTGTACAACTACACTTCCATGTGATCCTTCTATTCAAATTAAGCCTCCTTTCACCTTCCAATCAGACATTACAATGGGTCCTAAATGTGAGGGTCATTTAACGATTTTATGTGTCAACGATAAACCATTTCTCGTATTGCTTCCAAATCCATTACCATTGGAAAGCATTTCATATGACAACAACACCATTACAGTTCAAAATCCATATCTTAGTAGTTCTTTGAAAAAATCTGGGTGTCATAATCTTTATTTTAATTTTTCTAGTCCTATTAACTTGTACCTTGGGATGTATGATTTATTGAACAGTAGCCTTTCTTCTGTGAGATGTAACCCTCCTAATCATATACAATCACTACCAAAGATATTTGGAAAAGATTACAACCTTGGCTACTCGTCGTCTCTTGGTGAATATGATAAGCCTACGCAAAATTGTTCGAGGCCTGAGAATTCCCTTGACCCATCTTTTGAGTTCATTTTATCATTTGGAAATGGCAGCTCACAGCTTACTATGTTATCAGCTAGTTATTCAACAGATCTTCTAGCACGGCCTGGTTGCTATGAAAACTCGATAAAGGTTCTCGATCATGAAGGTGATAAAGGTTTGTAGCTTGCATATTTTATCAATTTATCCTGTTATTTTTCTTTAAATTTAGACAGGGAGGCTCAACAATAAAATGTAAAATGTGGTAGATTGAACTCAAGTTATCCCACAACCTGCCCAAGAGCTTTGAATGCGAAAAAAAAAGTTATCCCACAACCACCATGAGCTAATCTAACCATTAGGCCATTTGATGTTTTATAAGAGGCTGAATTATATAAAAACATAAAGAAGAAGAAAATTCAATTAAAAAAAAATTAGAATCATGGAGTGGCTTAGCACCTTTTGGTCAACTGTGTGAAGGCAATTTCATTAGCCTAGCTTGATTCTTTTGTCAACTGTGAAGTTAATTTTATAAGAAATGCTTTCAAACTGAAAGTAATGTGACAGAACAATTTTTTTTTATTTTAATTTTTCAATGTTGTTGGAAAATTCAATGTGGTGGTGGTTGGAAAAGTCAATGTTTGAAAAGTCTTCTCCTGAAATCGACAGGAGAATAATTTGACCAAGTCTACTGTCTTTTCTATTTCCTCTCTTACTAAATATTTACAATGACTTTGCTTTTTAAATGGTTGAATTCACTATTAGATAAATATTTAAAATTCTTAAATTCTCTTTATATTCAATAGGCCATCTATTAGATTATTTCAGAAAAGATAAAATAGTATATGTAATACTTAGCTTTCACTTGGCTATAGAATTATAGAGCATAACTATAAAGGCTAGTGGCTCACAGCAGAAAGATCATATTAAAAGTACTCTAAAATTTTCAGATTCCATTACTAATCATTCTCACTGACCTCTCTATTTTATTTTATGCAATACAGGAAAAAAGAAAAAACAAGCAACAAGGGTAACAATTTTGATAGGTGAGGATAGTTTTACTTCATCATGATTGATCATTATTTTACTCTTCAATTTTTAACACATAAAGTGATCCGGCGAACCTTCACACATCAGAGAAAACCGGAGCATATCCTAATTAATGTGGCGACAATTTATGTTCATAACTGGTCGATATTTATATAGAGCACATAGATCAGGGATTAGGGCGAGAAAGTATGTACTGGGTTTAATTAGGCAGGCTTATGGCCTTTTTGATTTTGATGACGGGCCTTTTTAGTTAATAAATTATAAGAGGATATGGAAAACGACCACCGCAGGTGGTCGGGATGCATGTACATAATTTTCTTATCAATATATCTTTTAGTGGGACTTCCCGCTAAACCTCAAAAAAAAAAACACATAAAGTGATCATTATTCTCTATTTGCGCCTCTATATTTTGTAAGATGTTATTTAGCTTGCATCCTCCGTATTCATCCAATTTCATTATATGTTTTGTTCTGACCATTCTTTCAGATCACCCAGACAAGATGTCAAAAAATCTGAAATAAACTTTATTTTATAATTATGCAATATTAGGTTAAATTTACTTCTATGTCACTATGCTTCATCTTGCAGTCCACAATAGTTAGTAATGTGTATACATACTGATTACTTGTATTTCGTTTTAATGTAGGTACCACAGTAGGATCTATAGCATTCCTTGGAGCATGCCTTATTTTGTATTTAAAGCTTCGAAGTAGCAACAATTCTGTCGAATGCACTTCATGGGGCAAAGATAGACTTGAAGAAAATATTGAAATTCTCTTAGAAAAATATGGATCGTTTGCTCCAAAAAGATACAAATATGCTGAGGTAAAGAAAATTACAAGCTTGTTTCAGCATAGACTAGGTAAAGGAGGCTTTGGCACTGTATATAGAGGAATACTGCAGGATGGCCATTTGGTTGCTGTCAAAATTTTGCACAACTTTTCCTGTGGTAGAGAAGAGCTTTTGAATGAGGTCCTGAGCATTGGCAGAACTTCTCATGTCAATGTTGTTAGTCTACTAGGCTTTTGCATTGAAGGCTGCAAGGATGCTCTAATTTATGAATACATGCCAAATGGATCACTTGACAATTATATATACTCTGAAAATCCAAAAGCAGTTCTTGGTTGGGCAAAACTTTATGAAATAGCAATTGGTATTGCAAGAGGTTTAGAGTATTTACACCGAGGTTGCAATGCACGTATTGTGCATTTTGATATAAAACCTCAGAATATTCTATTAGATGAAGATTTCAACCCAAAGATTGCAGATTTTGGTTTGGCAAAATTGTGTTCACCAAAAGAGAGCATTATTTCAATGGCTGAGATGAGGGGAACCATCGGGTACATTGCTCCCGATGTCTTCTCTAGGAGTTTTGGTGTTGTTTCAACGAAATCTGATGTATATAGTTATGGAATGATGGTGCTGGAGATGGTAGGAGGAAGAAGGAATTCAACATCAAGTGCTGAAAACCCAAGCCAAGTGTATTTTCCACATTGGCTTTATGATTGTCTTGTTAAAGGCAGTCCAATACAACTACAAGCTTCTGATGTATTATCAATGGAAATTGAAGAAATTGCAAAGAAGATGGGCATGGTTGGTTTATGGTGCACACAAACGACGCCGGCTAATCGGCCCTCGATGAATAGAGTTGTGGAAATGCTGGAGAGAAGTTCAGACGAGTTGGAAATGCCACCAAAACCTTACTTCTGTTCTCCGCCTCATTCCACAATATTATCATATACTTCTCATACTCCCAAGTTATGATTAAATTCAGTCTGATTCTGAGTGTTTAACTGGGGCTAACACACTATGAGTATATGGGTATTCAGTTTGATGGGCATTCTTCAATGTTATTTGAGTAAAAAAATTGATATTTGCTTTTATATTTGGAATGTTTACATTTGACGCTATATCTACATTTGGTAATTTTATATTTGACATTGTTTTAAAAGCACTGATGGAAAAGAATTAAGATTTAGATACATTTATGCATATTTAGATGCTGCCAATAATGTATCTGCTTGATACTCTGTAGTTAAAATGAAAAAGTAAAAAAAAAAAAAAACTGGCATTAAGAAACCTTGCCACTGGAAAAGGAGATGGGCCCAAGGAAGTTCATGCAGTTCACTGAAACGCATGTGATTTGGTCACAAAATGCATAGTAGTAACTGTCAGGTTTCCGAAAATTTCTGACAGTTACAACTTCAGAGATTAAAACATTTACTTTAAATTTTTGCCAAATCTGAAGATCAAAACATCAACTCCAAAAATATAGATTTTGTGTGTAGCCTTGCGAAAGGTTGAGATCTGATTGCTCAAAATCCTAAATAGTAATTCCCTACGGATCGACATCAAATTATATTACCCGATAGAATTATGCACTTATAATTAATCCGACTCGTATTGGAAACTGGGTTATAAATTTTATTAGCTATACATATTTCTTTCATCAGGACCGCAACCAAAAATATGCTATACTCCGGTTTCAGGTCATTAGTGATTATTCTGCTCATTCGCTGCTGAATAATCTTCTCTTCATGGTCAATTTAGGCAAATCTCGTTGTAGAGGGACTTCACCTTCATGAAATATTGGTTGATTGTCATGTTGCCTTGTAAGATTGTGATCATGAGCTTCTTTTCTAGTAGTTGGAGGCATGCATCATTTTTCTTGGAGAAGAGAGTTGCTAAGATGTTCCATACGGATTTCACTTCTCTAATATACTCAAGCAGGTTTTCTTCAACCAATGTAGTGAGTATATACATCGTCTTGCCATCCTTAATTCACCATTCCGCAGAGTCTCATTATCTTCGGTTGGAGTCCTCTTTCTTTTTTAGTTTGTTTAGAGTCATCAGAAGTTTCTGGTTCTTTGGTTGCAATCTTTGACAGAGTCATCTTTAACCCGCCTACCACTTCCCTGTTGAAAATTATTTGGATTGTTGATGGTATAACAGAGGAGTTTATATAACTTGATTTTTTTATTTGAAAGAGTATACAAGATTTACAAGACTTTGATATATTTTCTCACTTACGCACACGCCTCACTTTCTAATTCACAATACTCCATAAGCTCTACATTATATTTATACTACCATATGTCGGTAGTAATACATATACCTTTTCTATTACTGATATATTTTGGTGGTTTACAATTCTCTATAATATGCAAGATACACAAAAATATACATACTATTAAGAAGCATATAGTAATTCTATTTTTACCATGTCTATAATAGTCTAAAAGGGGTTATTGGGCCTGGGCCTTCGGTGATGTTAGTTTCAACATTCCCATAGGTCCTGTCCTTATGACTATATGCACTTATGCAGGCCTTCCAAAATATATAGTTATTGTTATTAAAAATTTTAAAACAACCAGTCGTATCTGCGAAATCTATGGCTTCCATTGAGTTACTTGATTTGTAGTAAGCCTCATACATGTCTTAGCCTTCTTCACAATCCCGGACTATATTTGACTAGCAGTTTCTCCAACAAGGTACTGACACACGACTATTCAAACGGGTACACTACTCGCAACACCTACATTATTGGATCTAATACTAGATCCTTGAATATATAGAGTGACTCTTTGTAAAACTATATCTTATTTATCATTCAAAATACTGTTACAATTGTACTACTCATGGAACCTCCAAGATTACACCTCTACTAATAATATCTTAAATCTCCGAACAACTACAACACTCGCTACTTGTTTTGTCTCTTACTTTTCTCTTATTTTGTTTTCTTTGGTTGGTTTAAAATGGGACCAAGACACCTTATTTATACTTAGCTATAGAAATTTCTAGTTGCCATCATTTAAATATCAATAATTCTAGAAATTTTCCAACCAACTTAGTAAAGTTTAAATACTTGACTCTTCTTGAAAATTTCTAATTAACCTAGTAAAATTAATTTCATGATTCTTTTAGAAATTTTCTATTTATAAAATTTGTTAAGTTGGATCAGCGTTGCTTTCTCAATAACTGATATCATGTTAGTAGGAACCTAAATTAACCGATTAATCAAACCACTTAAATATGTACTCAATTGCACGGCAAACAATTATAGTCCTTGTAGTTTCCTTTTCCCTTGGAAACTTACCTGTGGTTTCAATTGTTCATGTATCGCTACCCAGTCAACATGAAAGTATTATCTGGACTTAGATGACTTTGAATAATATACCAGTACCGTTCTTTTCAAATGGTCATTTTAATTTTAATTTTCCTTTTATTATTATCTCTAAATCTCCATATATAAAATCTGTGGTGCAAAGGCATTTCGGACCATTACGGCAGAAAAATTAAAAATATAAACAAATTTAGTTTGTTATAGAATAATTTTTATTTATTTTTTTTAGAAAAAAAATGTATAATTATTCCTGCTTTCCTTTCTTTTACTAAACCATTTTTTCTAGAAAAATAAACAGGATAACCGTACAAGTGTACAAATTGCTAGCTACTAGTAAAGGGCATAATGGGTATTTTATAAGACCAACAATTTTCATAAACAAGTTACAATTTTTTATTCTTTTAATAAAGTACAAAATGAGTTTTAATATAAAAGACAATAAAATAAGTTAATTTGTGAGTTTTCAAAGTTTAGAACACGAAATACGTAATTTTGAAGTTTTCAAGGTGTGAAATCCCCGCTATATAATGGGATATCAGAAATGGTAGCACTTCTGTATCCATATCTTCTCCAAAATTTAGAAATATCTATAACTTCATATCTCGCTTGGCTCCATCTTTAATGGCCACTTCAGTACTGGCCTATCTTATTTTCATTTTCTTCCTTCCATCCCGCTTCTCCAACTCATGTACAACTACACTTCCATGTGATAATTCCATTCAAATTAAGCCTCCTTTCATCTTCCAATCAGATATTACGATGGGTCTTATTTGTCCAGGTTATTTAACGATTGGATGTAACAATAGTATGCCATTTCTTTTATGGCTTCCTAAGTCATCACCATTGGAAAGCATCTCATATGAAAACAACACCATTACAGTTCAAAATCCTCATCTTACTAGTTCTTTGGAAAAATCTGGTTGTCGTAATCTCTATTTTAATTTTTCCAGTCCTATTAACTTGTACATTGGGATGTATCATTTATTGTATAGTAGCCTTTCTTCTCTGAGATGTGACCCTCCTGATCATATTCAACCACTACCCAAGATATTTGGAAAGGATTACAACCTTAGTTACTCATCGTCTCATGGTAAATTTGATAAGCCTATGCAGAATTGTTCAAGACCTGAGTATTCCCTTGACCCATCATTTGAGTCGATTCTTTCATTTAAAAATGACAGCCCACAGCTATTTCTGTTATCAGCTAGTTATTCAAGTGATCTTGTAGCACGGCCTGGTTGCTTTGCAAACTGGACAGAGGTTTTCGATCCTGATGATGGTAAAGGTTAGTAGCTTACATATATTATCAATTTATCCTGTTATTCTTCTTTAACCTCTTTGTAAATTATGGACAGTTCATCTCTTTTTGATCTAGATTTTTTCTTTTAATCTCTTTGTAATTTGTCAAACTCGACAGAGTTTATTTCCTTCTTCCTTCTCTTTCATAGTTTATTCTTTAAGCTGCCACCCGGTGTAGTCATCAATACATATTTGTAATTTATCAAAGGATGTGATACTTGGTTTTCTCCATGCATGATCTTGTCAGCGGCTACAACACAACTGCATGTACTTGCAACTATCATCCCTGCATATTATGTAGGCTTTCTTATTAGGTATCTAATTATGTTTCTCCATTAACGGAATTAAATCTCCCATTATTTGAATACCAAAAGATTAAGTTAAAGTGGTAGTTTTCATATTTCACCGATATTTATCTGGACTTATAATCGAGAGGAACAGTTTGGAGACAGGTTAAACAAAAAAATAAAAATAAAAAACGAAAAAGTTTTTGACAGTTCTTTAAACAGTTATTATTTAAACTTATTTGCTAGGTACTATAAATCCTTCTCTATTTAATTAACTTGTTTCTTTTAGTCAACTGTGAAGTCTAGTCAATTTTATTGGAAAAGCTTTCAAACTGAAAGTAATGTGACTGAACAATTATTTCTTGACTTTTTTTAATTATGTTGGAAAAATCAATGTGGTGGTGGTTTTCTGATATCAACAGGAGAAGACTTTGACCAAGTCTACAGCGTTTTCTGCTCATGTCTTTTATTAACACCTTGTTTGGATGGAGAGTAGAGGAAGGGAGGGAATGGAAAGAAAATAAAACTTTCCGTTGAATCGTGTTTAGTTGACAAAATTATGTCGGAGGTGAATGATACAGGAGGTGAAAGGTTTAACCTTGTATCATTAAAATTAATAGAATCGGTTTCCCTCTCGATTTGGGGTGTAACGGATGGAAAGAAATTTTGTTGCAAATATTGTTAGAAAAAATAACATAAATGTCCACTTCTATATCTTACCTATATAATTTTTATACTAGTTTTTTTGTCACAAATCTACAATAGCTATCGAATCTCTCATTAACCTTCTAAATTTTAATCAATCAAACAAGAAATAAGACGGAAAGGAAAGTTAAATTTATTTTCCCTCATTAATCATCCAAACATAAAAAAGTTAAATATATTAATCTTCCTTTCTATTCCATTCCATTCCTTTTTATTCTTCACATCCCCTTCCTTCGTCTACTCTCCATCCAAACAAGGTGTAAGTACACTATCGCCTGCCTTCCTTTCTACTTCCCCTCTTATTGAATATTGACAATGACTTTCCTTTTTAAATTGTTGAATTCACTATTAGATATTTAAAATTCTTAAAGGCTCTTTATATTCAGTTTGCAATCTATTAGATTATTTCAGAAAAGGTAAAAGAGTATATGTAATACTTCGCTTTCACTTGGCTATATAATTATAGGGCATATGTAATACAAATCATAGTCTGAGGTAACTATAAAGGCTTGTGGCTCACAACAGAAAGACACTTTTAACTTCTTCTTTAATATTTTTTTTCTTTTGAAGCTCATAATTTGTTTGGAACACATTTCTGACACTTATGTACTCTGGAATTTTCAGATTCCATTACTAATCACAAAGGAAAAAAAACAATACAAGCAAGAAGGGTGACAATTTTGATAGGTGAGGATAGTTTTTCTTCATCATGATTGACCTCAATACAGCAAATCTGAGAGTAATTTTACTCTTCAATTTTTCATACTTAAAAGTGTTCATTATTCTTTATTTTCACCTGTATAATTTGTTACATATTATTTAGCTTGCATCCTCTCTATTTATCCCATTTCATTACATGTTTTACCTGACCATTCTTTTAGATCACCAGACAAGGTGGCAAAAACTCTGAAAGAAACTTTATTTTATAGAGTAGAACTAGGGTGCTCCTAGGAGTACCAAGTTCCTTTGTACTTTTAACTCTAAAACATATCGGATTAACTTCGAACGACGAATCTAAACCGTTAAAATCCTTCTATCTTATGAGTGATGCGTCTACATGTGAAAATTTTAAAGTTTCGAACTAATTTAGTATAAAATCAAGGGGTCAAAAGGCTTCCAAAAAATGAATGCATTAAAATTAATTTAGAAACCTTCTAATTTTAACAACTTAACTTTATACTAAATTAATTCGAAACTTTAAAATTTCACATGTAGACGCATCACTCGTAAGGTAGAAGAATTTCAACAGTTTGGATTCATCGTTCAAAGTTAATCCAATAGATTTTAGAGTTAAGAGTACAAAGGGACTTGGTACTCCTAGGAGCACCCTAGGTCTACTCTATTTTATAATGATGCAATATTAGGTTAAATTTTCTTCTATGTCACTAAGTTTCATCTTACAGTTCACTATTGTTGGAAATTAATATCGGATTTTGGATGGTAGAGGAGAGGAGTTTATATAATAATTTATTTTTATTTCTCAAAAGAGAATTACAAGGTTTGGAGTATAAAGCCTTGATATATTATTCACTCTACCCCATAAGCTCTACACTATATTTATACTACCATATGTCGGTAATGAACATTCTAGATAATCCTATACTTTTCCTATTACTATATTATGGCAGTTTACAATTCTCTAGAATATACAAGATACACAAAAATATACATAATAATTAGAAGCATCTAGTATTCTATTTTACCATGTCTATAATAGTCCAGAAGGGGTTATTGGGCCTGGGCCTACGGTGATGTTAGTTCCAACACTCTCCCTCATCGCCGACTTGATTTTATCTGTATCCTCTATTTACTCCACCTTAATATGAAATTCCGTGTTGTTGCTTCACGTAAATTTCTTTATCAAGGTAGTTATCTTGAAATGCTGATTTGATGTAGACTTGAAATGCTTCATTGCCAAGATTTAATTTTGTCTTGTAGACGTATTTATCACCAATGACTTCACGATATTTTGGTCGATATACAAGCTTCCGAGTGTTGTTCTTCTCAATCATTTGCATTTTGTTCTTCATAGCCTTTATCCAATTTTCTTGCTTCTCGGCCTCATCAAGACTTTGAGGTTCAACTATTGAAAAATTAGATGACTCATAAATTTCGGGTAAAGATCTTACTTGCTTGGGGAATGACTCTGATGTTGTAGACCCAGACCCTTCTTTAGCTCTTCGACTAGTACTCGGGTTTGTTCCTGAATTTGATGTAGTTTTTGATCTTGACCCATCTTGGTGTTCTGTATCACCTTCTTCTCGTGGGAAACTTCTAGACTTCTCCATTTGTATTCTTACTATCATTTGATTTTTATTTTTCCGATCAAAAATTTTGCAGCCTCCATCTTGAAAATGAATTGCATACCCGTTTTGCATTAATTGCCCACACTCAGTAGATTTTGTTTTAGGTCCAAAACTAGTAGTACATTTCGGATAAATTTCGAGCACATCTTGGTCTGTGCAGCAATACTTCCTTAACCTTTTGCTTGAACAATTGAGTCATTTCCCATACATACCTTTGTCTCATATGAAGTATCAATGTGGTGAAATAATTCACGGTTCCCAGTCATGTGATTTGTGCAACCACTGTCAAGGAACCAGACATCGCCTTTCTCTTCTTTGACTGAGTGGCACGCATAAAAAATGCTTTCATGACTCTCATTTTCTTCTGTAAAGTTCGCTCGGTCGCTGATTCTTGTTCTGCACATTTTGGCTATGTGGCCAATCTTTTTGCATTTGTTGCATCTCTTTGTTGACCAGCATTCAGATGTACTATGGTTCGACCTTTTGTGCATATCGCACCATGAATTTGTATAATTCGAACCTGGTGCTTTCTCTTTCATTGCCAATTGCTCTTTTGTATCTTGTTGCGGACCGCCGCCTTCTTGGATTTTTTGTTGACTCGCTGATAAGGTTCATCTTACAGTTCACTATTGCAAAGAAAATTCATAACAAAACGAAGGAAGAATGTACGCAGTGGAAAATTAAAGCCTTTTCAATTACCAGATTTGTTCTGTCAATATTAATAATTGGCACTAATGCTTATCAGTATCCATTCTCTTGCAACTCCTTTTCCTAATCTCTGTTGAACCATGCTAATTTTCTATTTCTTCCCTAATCTATTTATTTGTTCCTGTTTATTTTATACCCACTGTTTTTCGAACCAATATTAATTCTTTGATATGAATCTGAAATTTCTTTGGTTAAAGTGAAACTGGTCCTAGTAAAAGAACTTACTATATACTATATCAGCTGCCGTACCAGTTCCCTAGCCATGATCTCTGTGTTGAGCTATCAATGTAAATTATCCCAACATGCTCTCCTTAGGATCCAGCTAAAAAAAAGTTGAAGTCAGCACTATCTTGGAAATACATATCAAAACAAAAATATAAATAGTATGAAGTTTAAGGCCCAAGCCCAATCTTTTAACCGACATATATGGAATTTTCTAGATGCATCTGTAAAAATCAAGTCTATACTTTTGTAAATCAAAGTCGGTAAAGAAAAATTCTAGAAAATTCATTCACCGACTTTGATGTAGTATAAATAGGAGGCCATGGTAAATGCTTGAAGGCAATCCATAGGAAGTAGTTCTCAGAGTCCGAATGTGTTAAGTATTAGGATGTTTGTAGTGTATTTAGTAGTTAGTATAGTATGAGTATTTGAGTAATATTTTGTAATGTTAGTATTAGTAATAGTATAATTAACAAAAAATATTCTAACCAGGGGACCGTAATTTTAATTTCATATTTTTTATATTATTGTATTCAATGGTTAAATATGCAACTGATTGTTTGCTAGTTTAAATAATTAAAAATATTATTTTGTTTGCATTCAATATGTAATTAGTTTCGATAAATAATTAAAAATATTTTCACACTATAGTTTGTAATGTATATACATATAGATTACCTGTATTTGGTTTCAATGTAGGTACCACAGTAGGATCTGTTGCAGTCCTTGGAGCATTCCTTATTTTGTATTTAAAGCTTCGAAGTAGCAAAAATTCAGCCGAATGTATTTCACGGAGCAAAGACAGACCTCAAGGAAATATTGAAGTGCTCTTAGAAAAATATGGATCGTTTGCGCCAAAACGATACAAATATGTTGAGGTAAAGAAAATTACAGGCTCGTTTCTGCATACACTGGGTAAAGGAGGCTTTGGCACTGTATACAGAGGAATACTTCAGGATGGCCGTTTGGTTGCTGTCAAAATTTTGCACAATTTTTCATGTGGTAGAGAAGAGCTTTTGAATGAGGTTCTCAGCATTGGTAGAACTTCTCATGTCAATGTGGTCAGTCTTCTAGGCTTTTGCATTGAAGGCTCCAACGATGCTCTAATTTATGAATACATGCCAAATGGATCACTTGATAATTATATATACTCTGAAAATCCAAAAGCAGTTATTGGTTGGGCAAAGCTTTATGAAATAGCAATTGGTATTGCAAGAGGTTTAGAGTATTTACACCGAGGTTGCAATGCACGTATTGTGCATTTTGATATAAAACCTCAGAATATTCTGTTAGATGAAGATTTCAACCCAAAAATTGCAGATTTCGGTTTGGCAAAATTGTGTCCGCCAAAAGAGAGCATTCTTTCAATGGATGAGATGAGGGGAACCATCGGGTACATTGCTCCCGAAGTCTTCTCTAGGAGTTTTGGTGTTGTTTCAACGAAATCTGATGTATACAGTTATGGAATGATGGTGCTGGAGATAGTAGGAGGAACGACGAATGCAAAACCAAGTGCTGAAAACTCAAGCCAAGTGTACTTTCCACATTGGCTTCATGATTGTCTTATTGAAGGCAGTCCAATACAACAAGCTTCTGATGTATTATCAATGGAAATTGAAGAAATTGCAAAGAAGATGGGCATGGTTGGTTTGTGGTGCACACAAACGATGCCGGCAAATCGGCCCTCGATGAACAGAGTTGTGGAAATGCTGGAGAAAAGTTTAGATGAATTGGAAATGCCCCCAAAACCATACCTCTGTTCTCCGCCTCATTCAACAATATTAAATTCACAGTTTGATTCTGATTGTTTAATTGGGACTAACACACTATAAGTATATGGATATTCAGTTTCACGGGTATTCTTCAATGTTATTTGTGTAAAAAAATTGAAATTTGCGTTTATATTTGGAATGTTTACATTTGACACTATATCTACATTTGGTAATTTTATATTTGCCATTGTATTAATAAAAGCACTGATGGAAAAGAATTAAGATTTATGTACATTTATGCATATGTAGATGCTGCCAATAATGTATTTGCTTGAAATTATCGTGTAGTTAAAATGAAAAAGTAAAAACAAAGAACTGGCATTAGGAAACCATGCTCTGATAGGCCTTTTGGCCGCACTTGTATTAGGAAACGTAGTAATATATATTGTCTTCTTCAACACTTCCCACTGGAAAAGGAGATGGGCCCAAGGTAGTTCATGCAGTTCTGCGAAACGCATGCAATTTGGCCACTAACCACACAATAATCCTCAGGTTTCATAATTTTTCTAACAGTATACAACTTCAGAGATTACTCGACCTCCAAGCTCCACTACTCTTTAGGGACCAATTATATGCCTAGAAATTACGTCCTACCACACAAAGGAAACCTATAAATAGATTATATATACCATGTATCTTTCAATTTAGCAAATTTACGAGCAAATTTACGTCCTACCACACATGTAACTTGTTTTGAATAATTGCCTTTGATCAATATCTGTATGTATCAGATTCGTTGACACCCATACACCATCGTCTCTTTCTGGATGCGAGCTTTAATAATTTAATGGCGGCATCTATGGTTCCTTTGGACATAAAAAAAATAGACTAAAAAATATGAAATTAAAAAAGTGTGCGCTCTTATCATCGCCACATTTCATAATAGTATCTTTTATCTGTTTTCTCTATAATTTAAGTTTCACCGTCAGTTTTACCTTCAAACTAGCCTTAGATGAGTTCGACCAGTGTTGCTTTCTCGATATATAGCTGATGATATCATGTTATGAGAACTAAGTTAACAATACAGTCAATTGGAGCATGTGGTTTCAATTTATTGTCTATCGTTAGTCTTCTATGGTGTTAGATGACTTTGAATATTCTACTGTTCTTTTCAAATGGTCAATTTCATTTTTTTTTTCTCTTCTTATATATAAAATGTGTGGTACAAAGGCATTTCGGACCAAAACGGCAGAAAAACAAAAAATATAAAGAAAAGTGAGGACAATTGCAAACACACATTTACATTGTTATAGAATATAAAATTTTTATTCTTCTTTTAGAAAATAAATTGTATCACTATTTCTCTTTCCCTTTCTTTTTAATTTGGAGACGAATTTTCGCACACAATATTTTTCACTCAACTATCTTTCCCAGCAAAATAAACATGATAACTGTTCAAGTGTACAAATTGCTACTAGCTAGCATGCCTTTTAATTAATTAGGAAGCAACATCTGAGGGGAATTAGTAAGAAACATCTAAGGGTGTCAATGACACTTTTTTATCTGGTTATCCGATCCGTATCGTACTCGAAAAGACGGATAAAGATAAGATTTTTTCCTTTAGTTTATCGGGTATGGCTATGGGTAATGGTAAAAAAAAAAATTTGGTTATCATAACGGGTAGGGTATTGGTAAAGACCATTTCTTACATGTTATCCTATAAGATAATTTTTAAAATTAAAATAATACTTATAGTTCTATAGATATATATTTATATAGAGATGATACATGAAATTATAAAATTTTGTACTTCATTAAATTTTCATAATACATATTGATTAGTTGTATTAATTATTAATTTTTTCTAGCCACTACCAAGCAATTTAAAAAAGAAATTATTAAATTTTTCTTGTTTTGAAAATTATTTGATCAAACTTCACAAATTGAGATGTCAATGGCATTTGTGATCCATTTACCTAACCTTTATTGTATTTGTAAAGCTGAGTCAGAAAAAGATTATTTTATGAACTTATCAGGTACGGGTAAAGATAAAGATTTTTCATTATCATAAAGGATATGGGTATGAAAATGCTTCCACCGAACCTATATCGTATCGTGTCGGCTAAATATTAAGAGGAAAGTTCAAATGCCTTCATTTTTTGTGCCTCCATCTTGCCTCTATTTTATGAAGTATAATAACTATAAAATTAAAAACTTAAACGTGAAAATAAAACCATTAGATTTGATCTATGTTATTTTCTCTATATCCATGAAAGAAATATTGCTTTTCAATTTAATTTTTTTGTGAATCAATAAGTTGAAAATTAACATCCAAAAATCATCGACATTAGTGTATCCAAAAATTTATGGAGGTAATTAAAAATGAAGGGTATATCCAAGGGTTTTTCTTAATCAGTGGTTAATCACTACAGCAAAATCGGACATCAGCGACCGGTATCAGCGACCGGTGTTGTCGCCGGTCGCTGATACCCGTTTTTCTCCCAAAAAAATAAAATTTAAAGAAAACTCAAGCGACGGTGACTTTCAGCGACCGGTATCAGCTACCGGTTTCGTAACCGGTCGCTGAAAAAGCTTCTGCGACCGGCGCTCAGACTTTTTTGCGACCTCTTTATACCGGTCGCCGAAGGGTGTCTCTAAAAACCTCCCCGCCAAAGCTATTCGCTCTTTTCTAACTCTGGATTCGCGCGTTAGGTTAGACAGAAAAAAGGAGCCGCCTCGCCTTGCTGACGGAGCCGCCTCGCCCTACTGACGGAGCCACCTGCTCCCTGCTGGCGGAGCCGCCTTAGCCCTGCTCGTCCCGTCTGCCTGCGCCTTGTTCGGAGTCGCTACTCCCTGTCTCTCTCTCTTGACCGACCCGACCACCTGCCGGCCATTTCGGCAGCCGCCACCTCTGCTGCTCTCTCTCGGTCTGTCTCTGACTCTCTCTCTCACATATTTTTTTGCAAACTACCTAAACAAATTAACGATTCAGAGACAGCCGCCTCCGCTGTCTCTGAGTCTAGGTTCCTTGTAAGTACGTTAAGTCACTAAATCGCAAAAAGGTTGCTTTGCGTCAGCAATGGCGATTTGCTACTTTGCTAAGAGAAATAGTACAACGCAAATTTCCCATTTGTTACTTTGCTAAGAGAAACGCTTTTTTTTTTTTAATCGTAGGTGGTACTATGAAATCGGTTCAAAGTAAGAGATTCAGCTCAAATAGATTGAGGTGCAGAGCAATTCGTATTCAGATGAACTTGTTTGAACGGTTATCTAGGGTTAGTATTAATGGTTTGCATCTCCAAATTTTGGTACAAAGAGATTGAACCAAAAAACCTTGATGTACTTAATTCTCTAGTTCAGGATACTGGTGATTTGTATTTTTTGGTTTATATATACTTAATTAATACCAATTAGGAGATTGGTTGGTGTGTTACTGTTATTTGTTTCTGAACTTGGGTATTATGCTTGTTGGTAACAACTCTTTGCTCCAAAAAAAAAATGGTGAAACCCAAAAAATACCAAAAGATTATAAAACATTTTGTTCTCTGCTGGTTCAAATGAAACACTCTAGGTACTGGTACAAACCACCTGATTACATGCTAACATTTGATTTTCTTATAAATATCATTTTCAATTTACCAGTGCATGTGGGTAGCAATTGTTCTTGTAACTCTTCGTTTAATAATAATTCTCCAAGCAAGAGGAGTTGAAACGCCTTCCTGGTGGCAAGATAAAGAAAAAGGTTAGTATACTGCTATTTATATTATATATGGTTTTATGGGCATGTTTGTATATAAATGATGTATCTGCCTTCAAAAAGGATAGCAGGAATTAGTCAAAAATATGCATAGTTTGGGTATAATTTGTCACACAATATTGAAACTAGTACATCTTTCTTCACAAGAGAAGGCAGTGAGTCGGTAAAAAAGGTCTAATTGCGTATAATCAGGCACACAATATCGGAATAATTAAATCTTTTTGGTTTCTTTTTTTATTTTTTAATCAGGCAGTGAGTTGGGCACTACTAATGGAAAATAAAAAAATAGTTGCATTCCTGTCTGTAACTATATCATTATAATAGTAGTTCTAACTGGTAACTTGTCTCTGAAATTCTATCTGCCGGCATGTGCTGGAAACAAATAGAAGTGGTTTTTAATTTTTCTATGTTGCTGTTTGAGTTCACAATATACTGGCCAGTATCCTCATGCTTGATGCAAACTATGGACATTTTATACACCAAAACACCAGAAAACATTATATTCAGTGCTTGGGTTATTTGTTTAGTTATTTACAATGTGAAAAATTCTAGTATAACTTTTTTTTTTTCTGTACAGGAGGAGAAATATTTGTCGAATATGCAACTGTAATATTCCAAGGGGTATATTTGCTGCTACTTGATTTTATTTGTTTTCTTCATGTGATATTACTATAAAGGAATTTGCTGTAATGTCTGGATTCTAGAATTCCTAATGATTGAATTGTGTTTGCAAATAACACATCCAAAATTTTGTTGTAAATAGATCCAATGTGTGAAATTGTACTGTATTGTTGGAACTTCATTTTTCTTAATTAAGAATGAAGTCCATTGACTACAGCAGGGTATCTTGCAAAAAACAGTGCTGGTATGTGTATGCGATGTTTATGTTGTATGCGAATCTAGAATTTCTAATGGGGAAAATGTAAATAACAAAAAGAACCCAAAAACCTGATAGAAGAGTATCAGCGACCGGTTTTGAGTTTTAGCGACCAAAATATTTGGTCGCTGATGCCTTAACATGACGTCACCAAAAAAATATCAGCGACCAAACCAAAATGGTCGCTGATGATGTATCAGAGACCGGGATGACATCATTCAGCGACCGGTGACGTCATCAGGCAAGCATCAGCGACCATATTTTCAGCGACCGGGCATCAGCGACCGAAATTTGGCATCAGCGACCAAATGGAGCATCAGCGACCGGCGACATACTTATCAGCGACCAAATATTTTGGTAGCTGATGCCTCTTTCTGCTGTAGTGAATCAAGATTTTTTTTTATTTTGATTTATTAGCTTTGGTTCAAAATTGAGACGAAGACACTCTATTTATATTTGAAATATCTATACCCATTTTAAATATTAATAATTCTAGATATTTTCCAACAAACCTAGGAAAGTAATAATATGCTCGACTCTTATGGAAATTTCCTAATTAATCTAATTAATCTATTAAAATTAATTTTATAATTTTTCTAAAAAAATATATTTTTAAAATTGAGTTGAGTTGGACCTGTGTTACCTAAATTACCACGTAAATGGTAAATATCTACTCAAACACAAGATTTTAGAAATTAATAAGTCAGCAATACAGGCAATTGCACGGCAAACAATTGTTGTCCTTGAATTTTCTTGGAAAATTGGCGCATGTGGTTTCAATTAATTGTCTATCGTTAGTCTTCTATGGAGTTAGATGACTTTGAAGATTCTACTATTCTTTTCAAATGGTCAAATTTCATTTCATTTCAAATGTGTGGTACTATGGCATTTCGGATCAAAACGGCAGAAAAACCAAAAATATAAAGAAAAATGAGGAGAATTGCAATGCACATTTACTTTGTTCTAGAATATATAATTTTTATTCCTCTTTTAGAAAAAAAAAAAGGTATCACTACCTGTTTCCCTTTCTTTATAATTTGGAGACAAATTTTCGCAAACAACATCTTTCAGATAGCTATTTTTCCCAGAAATGAACCACCAGAAAGAACCGTTCAAGCCAAAATTTTATTAACATCCTCAATTAAAAAAAATACACAAATACCCTCGATTTTTTCTATTTTGAAAAATACACCAACTGCTAGGATTCTTGGCGGTCCTCTAAGAAATGAAACGCCAAGAATCCTGACAGTTGAGGTTATTTTTGCATTTTTTTTATGTCGGGGATATGTTGTTATTTTTATTATTGTTTTGTATTATATTTTTTTTGTTATATGATTTTATTGTTGTGTTATACTGTTGGTTTTTGTTAATATTTTCTGTAATGTATGACGATGGATTTTGATTTTTATATATATTGTATTTGTATACAATTTGGATTGTGTTTATTTTACTAAAGAGGCATTCAAACAAACTAATACATAAGATAAACAGTAGAAAACAATACCAACAAAAAATACTATAATCCAGTACGAAAAATACTAGAAATTTGATATTTTTAAAACCTTAATTTTGATATTTGGATTGCGTAGTAACACGTTATGGTAAATATGAACAAAGTCTTGTATTTTTAAAACCTGATTTTTGATGTTTTTATGGCTTAATAACAAGTTATGATAAATCTGACTAAAGTCTGGTATTTTTAAAACAATTTTTAAAAAAATTATAATAATTTCTAACAATTTCTATCAAAATTTACAATAATTTATAACAATTTATAAACAAATTAAACAATTTGGTACATTTCTAATGAAATCTACTAATTTATAACAATATTGGACAAGAAAATAATTAATACAAAATATAGGGACTTATATGCAAAAGAGAATGCCTTGGAATAATTTATTTAAGAAAGAGAGAAATTGGAAAAAATGGAATGAGATGGTCAGATATCGTTAGGATTCTTGGCAGTTGGAGAATTTAAAATAATAATAACAATAACAACAACAACAATAATTCTGGCAGTTCATCCCTAGACGGCTGCTAAAAAATTTAGCGGTTTGAGCATTTTTAAAAGTAAAAAATTCGAAAACATTTGTATATTTATTTTTTTAAATTGGCTGTTCAAATGTACATATTGCTACTAGCTAGTGCACCTTTTAATTAATTAGCTATAAGAAGCAACATCCCAAGGAAAATGGTACGAAACATTTAGGGGTGTCAATGACACTGTTTAATCTGTTTACTTGATGTGTATTGTATTAAAAAGACAGGTAAGTGTATTGTATTACAAAAGACGGATAAGGATAAGATTTTTTATATTAGTTTATCTGGTACATATTAGGGTAAAGATATTTTTTCGTTATCATAAAGGATAGGGGTACATATAAAGACCATTTCTAAACTGTATTCTTATAAGATAATTTTTAAAATTTAAATAATACTTATAGATATATAATTGTATAGAGATGATACATGATATGATAAAGTTTAGTACTTCATTAAATTTTCATAATATATATTAATTTTTATTTATTTCTTGTTTTGAAAAATATTTTATCAAAATCACAAATTGAGATGTCAATGCATTTTTCTATCCGTTACCCAACCTGTATTGTATTAAAAAAGACAAGGATAGATTTGTTTTTTCATGAACTTATCAGGTAGGGTAAAGATAAAGATTTTTTTATTATCATGACGGGTACGTGTATGAAAATGCTTTCACCCAATCCGTATCATATCTTGTCGGCTAAATATTAAGAGGAAGGTTCAGATGCTTTTATATTTTATGCCTCCATCATGACTCCATTTTAGTACTTTAATAACTAAAAAATGAAAAACTTAAACGTCAAAATAAATCTGTTAGATTTGATGTATGTTATTTTCTTTATATGCACGAAAAAATTACTTTTTGATTTTATTTTTATATGAATAAATAAGTTAAAAATTAGTGTCTAAAATTTATCCACAATAGTGTGTTTTTCCAAGCTATTTATAACAAACAAAATAAAGTTTAAATGTCATAATATTTATATGTGCATAAATAAAATAATATAGATCATATATGACAGTTTTATTTTGACACTTTAAATTTTAAATTTTGAGTTATTACATTTTTAAACATAAAAATATGATGTAGGCATAAAAAATAAAGGTATTTGAACCTTCCTCCAATATTAAATCCTACAATATCTCAGCAATAATATGGGACCTAACTGCTTGTCTTTCAATAATATGACAGCTGTCAAGGTCAAATTCGATAATGGAAAATTATATAAGATGTTACAAGAATAACATCTCTGTATCCTTTTGTCTTCTCCAAAGTTTAGAAATAGCTATAAGCCTATAACTGAATATCTCACTTGGTTCCATCTTTAATGGCCACTTCAGTACTGGCTTGTCTTTTTTTTCATTTGCATCCTTCCCTGCTTCGCCAACTCATGTAATAGTACAATATTAAATTATTTATAAATATTAATATTACTGGTTTAAAGTTGTGATGTAAGTGGATGTAAAATACTTAATTATTTTTATGCATTGCAATAACAAGTGCAATAGAATGTAAGAAAAATTGAAAAAAAATTGTGCATTAATTTAGGAATGTAAGTTTACTTCATCTTAATATACTTAATGCAGTTCTATTTGGTGCATCAAAATATCTTAAAATACTTAAATGAGCACAACTCGTCAAATGCACACAATTTTTTTATAGAAAAAAGATGAAAGGTGAAAATTTCACTTTCTACACTCTATTTTGCCTTAACAGAAATGTATTCGGTGTCTAGTTTATTTTAACAGAAATGGTGTTACAGGTGCAAATGGACCAAATACGGATCGGATAGTGGTAAAAACCATATTTGTATCTGCTTTTATTTTTCAGATACGGATATGGATCAGATATTAGATAGATATGTACAAATACAGATCGGATATTAGATATATGTAGATATATACATAAATGATTTCATAATATATATTCAACTATATGATATATATGTATTCGGATACACATAATTAAAATTCAAAACAATATCCATATCCGTATCCGCACGGATATTTGGATATCGGATATCCGTATCTAGTTTTTGGATACGGATCCCAATACGAATGGATAATATCGGATCCATTTGCACCCTTAAATGGTGTACATGTAAATACATGATCACAGTTATCTTTAGCAATAAGTTAATTACTTTTAATTATAATTGTAAAAAGTAACTGAATTATTGTGTGACTGTGTATTTAGCATTAAACTTAATTAATAATTTGAACAAAATATTGTTCTTTTATAAGTACTTAATAACTTCCTTTTAACATTTTCTAACTCCATTTAACACATATATAGTTATAATTCATAAGGTGCACATGTCTGGCTACTTATATATATATGTCTGGATACTTATATATTTGTAACATCACCATGCACGTCTTAAGAATTATAGATATATATATATATATATATATATATATATATATATATATATAGAGTAGAACTAGGGTGCTCCTAAGTTCACCAAACCTCTTGTGAACTTGACTCTAAAATATATCGAATCGACTTTAAACGATGAATCCAAACCGTTGAAACCCTTCTATCTAATGAGTGATGCGTGTACATGTGAAAATTTTAAAGTTTCGAATTAATTTAATATAGAGTCAAGTGGTCAAAAGTTTAAGGTTTATAAATTAATTTTAATGCATTTATTTTTTGGATTCCTTTGACCATTTGACTCTATATTAAATTAATTTGAAACTTTAAAATTTTCACATGGAGACACATCAATTATTAAGTAGAAGGATTTCAACGGTTTGGATTTATCGTTTAAAGTCGATTCGATATATTTTAGAGTCAAGTTCACAAGAGGTTGGGTGAACTTAGGAGTACCCTAGTTCTACTCTATATATATATATATATATATATGTGGTAAAAGGAACTAGCAAATGCTATAAAAACCAGCTAGCTAACTACTTATAAAAAAGAAAACAATATTTATTGTTAAAGAAGATTGTTCAATATTTTTGAAAAGACAATAAAAAATTAAGCTAGCCACGTATTTCACAATTATATGTTCTTTCTAAATCTTCGCAGAGGTTGCGAAGTCATGAGCAGAGCTTGAACTCTCGACCTTTAAGTAGTCATAGTTTTAGAAACTTTTCTTTTCTATCCAACTGAGCTACCGCCCCATCTCATTCTATAAGTTTTTTTTTTTGATGAAAAATAAGGATCATGTTCCTATTTGTTTCATTGATTATGGGTAGCACCCGAGTCTATAATCAAATTTGTTTGATTTTTGACAAAACTAAAAATTTTAGGCACAATATTATGTAATTTTTTAACTAGTTTTAAATGACGGAAACTAGCAATTTTGGGTTCAATATTCTGTAATTGTTTAATCAATTTATAATTAGGAGAGGGTTCAATTAAACCTGGTGCCTGCTGCTGTAACAGTGCATTTAGTTGTCCCACAAGTTGCGCCAATTGTGCCACAGAGGATCCTGTCGAGTCAGAATTTTTAGAGGAGATTTTATCTGGTTCGATCAATTGTTGCAGCCCTCCCTTCACCCCTCCATCTGAATTCTGGCTCATCCCTCTAAACTGTCTCTTCTCCCCCTTTCTTATGCCGCTCACGCTGCCCCTTCTCTCCTTTTCCTCGGTTGGGTTGGAGATGAGGGTGAAGGAACCAGCCAATTTAGTCGTGGGTGTGGCCTTGTTTTTTGCAATGGTCGCACTTGTCGACGTTGCTCGGACATCCCCTCGGTTTTGCCTCCTTGAAATTAGGGTTAGTTACGGTGGTGTAAGCTTTGGTTTCGGAGTTGTCGTGATTTGAAGGGTTCATGTCTTCATGAGGATTCTCCTTGATTCTTCTTGTTTGATTGTGGCCACCATATCATCAAAACTCGCCATTTTGGATGAGAGCCAAATCTGGGATTGGATAGCCTCGTAGCTCGAATCGAGTGCCCCCAGCTAGTGAAAATTAGGTCTTGTTGAGCTCTTATTTGGATTTCGGTTGGATCTGTGGTTGGTGGCAGGTAGTCATTGAGCTCCTCCCATTTGGATGTGATTTCTATCACGAGTTGTGTATTGCTTTGATTGATTTGTTTGATTTTTGCAATTTCTTGCTTGAGGCTGTATATGTGGGCGATATGTTTTTGCTGGCCAAACCTGATTTTTGCTTTATCCCATACTTCATTTGATGAGTTGCAGTACAGCCGTACAGGAACGATTTTGCAATTTGAGGCTCCATAGTGCTTAATTAGCAGCCCCGTCATTATCATGTGGTATGTCATTTGCCATTCTTCTCTCTCTTTTGTCTCTGCCACAGTTGCTTCGTCAGTTTTAGCCGGTTTGGGTTATTTTTTCGTACCAGTGACAAAATTCAGTTTGCCTCTCCCGAGCAAGTGTGACAGATTGAGACTAGGAATGTAATTTTTGTTTCCATTGAGCACTATGGTTGTGAGTTAGGTGTTGTTGGTCTGCGACATGGTTTCTGATATTGATCAATAGTTTGTGGGATATAGTGCTTTGGACAGGGGGGTTCTTTGGCTCAGTTGGCTCGAGAGTCTAGACCCTCTCTCTGTTTTTGTTTGATTTACAGGAATAATTCCCACTCTGATACCACGATGAATTCTCTAAATAATGAAAGTAATCTTTTTAATGTTTTCTGATCTAATACAAGGGGATTACATGAGAACTTGGAACCCACATTCAAATAGTGCTCTTTTCTTAAACAGTTGATTTGTAGCCTAATGGAAGAAATTAATCAGGTACCTAATTATCTGTTGACAGCTGTATTATGGATGCTCTTTTCTTAGCCTATGATAATCTTCTGAGGCTATTTTCTTATTTCTCATCACAAATGTAAACATTCCAAATATAAACACAAATTTCAATTTTTTTACTCAAATAACATTGAAGAATACCAGTTAAACTGAAAACCCATATACTCATAGTGTGTTAGCCCCAATTAAACACTCAGACTCTGACTGTGAATTTAATCCAAACTTGGGAGTATGAGAAGTATATGACAATATTGAAGAATGAGGTGGAGAACAGAGGTAAGGTTTTGGTGGCATTTCCAATTCGTCTAAATTTTTCTCCAGCATTTCCACGACTCTATTCATTGAGGGCCGATTAGCCGGCATCGTATGTGTGCACCACAAACCAACCATGCCCATCTTCTTTGCAATTTCTTCAATTTCCATTGATAATATATCACAAGCTTGTAGTTGTATTGGACTGCCTTCAACAAGACAATCAAAAAGCCAATGTGGAAAGTACACTTGGCTTGGGTTTTCAGCACTTGGTTTTGCATTCCTTCTTCCTCCTACCATCTCTAGCACCATCATTCCATAGCTGTATACATCAGATTTTGTTGAAACAACACCAAAACTCCTGGAGAAAACTTCAGGAGCAATGTAGCCAATGGTTCCCCTCATGTCAGCCATTGAAACAATGCTTTCTTTTGGCGGACACAATTTTGCCAAACCAAAATTTGCAATTTTTGGATTGAAATCTTCATCTAACAGAATGTTCTGAGGTTTTATATCGAAATGCACAATACGTGCATTACAACCTCGGTGTAAATACTCTAAACCTCTTGCAATACCAATTGCTATTTCATAAAGCTTTGCCAAACCAAGAACTGCTTTTGGATTTTCAGAGTATATAAAATTGTCGAGTGATCCATTTGGCATGTATTCATAAATTAGAGCATGCTTGGAGCCTTCAATACAAAAGCCTAGTAGACTAACAACATTGACATGAGAAGTTCTGCCAATGCTCAGGACCTCATTCAAAAGCTCTTCTCTGCCACATGAAAAGTTGTGCAAAATTTTGACAGCAACCAAACGCCCATCCTGCAGTATTCCTCTGTATACAGTGCCAAAGCCTCCTTTACCTAGTCTATGCTGAAATAAGCCTGTAATTTTCTTTACCTCATCATAGTTGTACTTTTTTGGTGCAAGCGATCCATATTTTTCTAAGAGCATTTCAATATTTCCTTGAGGTCGGGCTTTGCTATGTGAAATGTATTCGGCAGAATTTTTTCTACTTCGAAGCTTTAAATACAAAATAATGCATGCTCCAAGGAATGCTATAGATCCTAATTCGGTAACTACATTAAAACCAAATACAAGTGATCAGTATGTATACTTATTTAAAACTATTGAGTGGAAATATTTAATTAATTTTATAAACTAATGCGTTAACCAAAACAATTGAGGTTTCATATCAAAGAATATTGGTTCGACAAACAGGGGAAGAAAATATACAGAACAAAACAAATAGATTAGGTAAGAAATATAAAATTAGAATGGTTCAACAGAGAGTGAGAGATGATTAATTAAGAAAAGGAGTAACAAGAGAATGGATACTGACTAGCATTAGTGCCAGTTATTAATTCTGATAGAACAAATCAGGTAATTGAAAAGGCTTTAATTTTCTAGTACGGACATTCTTCCTTATTTTGATTTGAAATTTGTTTGCCATAGTGGTCTGTAAGATGAAGCTTAGTGACATAGAATAATGAAATGGGATGATGGAATAGAGACGATGCAAGCTAACTAATATCTTACAAAATATAGAAGTGAAAATAGAGAATAATGATCACTTTTAAGTTTTAAGTATGAAAAATTGAAGAGTAAAATTACTCTCAGATTTTCTGTATTGAGATCAATCATGATGAAGAAAAACTATCCTCACCTATCATAGCTGCTGCTGATATTGTCTCTGTATTGCCTACAATAAAATAGAGAGGTCACTGAAAGTGATTAGCAATGGAATCTGAAAATTTCTGAGTACATCAGTGTCAGAGATGTGTTGCAAACCAGAAGAGAAAATAAACGCAAGTATTATGAATTTGAAACATATTATGAGCTTAAAAGAAAAATTAAAGAAGAATTTAATATGGTCTTTATGCTGTGAGCCACTAGCCTTTATTTATGCTTTGTATTACATGTTCTCTATAATTCAATAGGCAAGTGAAAGCTAAGTATTACATATACTCTTTTATCTTTAATGAAATATTCTAATAGATGGCCAACTGAATATGAAGAACCTTTAAGAATTTTAAATATCTAATAGTGAATTCAACCACCACCACATGGACTTTTCCATCAACATTAAAAAAATCAAGAAATAATTGTTCTGTCACGTTACTTTCAGCTTCAAAGCTTTTCTTAAAATTGACTTCACAATTGACTAAAAGAAACAAGCTAATGAAACTTGAGCGTAGCTAGGATTTTATCATGAGTAGGGAATTTTTTTAATTTAATTTATTATTATTATTTTATTAAAATATTATTATTAATTATCATCGAAAGCGGAATTGGGAGAATTAGTAAGAATCAGTAGAATCAGATTGGTGACTCGAATTTAAAAAAAATTAAATTAAAATAAAAAATTAAGAGTGAGTCTATGGTACTGTGCATATCACGATTTAGTATGTAATACGGATCAATATTTTTGATTTCAAAATCCTAACAGTTGATCCGAACCGTTCAAAATGATTTTCATATTAATATGTACTTGCAGACCAAATTTTATATTTTTAAGAATTTGTTTACTATTTTTTAAGATAGATAGAATATCACTGTTTGGATGGTCCAGAATTTTCAGATCAAGTGATTTTCTACCTATTTTAAAAAATAGTAAACAAATTCTAAAAAATATAAAATTTGGCATGTAAGTAGATATTCATATGGTAATCATGTTGAATGGTTCGGATCAACCATTAAGATTTGGAAAACGAAAATATTGACCTGTATTACAGATCAACCCGTGATATGCATAGTACCATAGACTCACTCAAAAAATAATGTAAAGTATGAAAGTATAAATTTTACTTTGAAGTATAGCATTTTTGAAATTCGGACCATTTTTGAACAGTTAATTAAACCTCACAAAATAATTTAACCCTTTAAATTAAAGTTCGAGTCATTCCTTTGTAAAATAATTTGGCTCATTTCTTTATGTGTGTCATTCATTCCTTTTACGATTTTTGTTTTTGTTTTTGTTTTGTTTAACCTGTCTCCAAACTGTTCCTCGATCTCGATTAGAAGTCCAGATAAATATCGGTGAAATATGACATTACCACTAAACTTGATCTTTGCATATTTCAGTTAAGAAAATCAAGTTGGTAGTATAATAATATCTGACATACCCGTAAGTACTTTATGTGCATTATTCACTTGACTATTTTCAAATCTTTTGGTATTCAAATAATGGGATATTTGATTCCGTTAATTGAGAAACTTAATTAGATACCCCATAAGAAAGCTTACATAATATGCCGGGAAGATAGTTGTAAGAACAGAAAGATCGAATTTCTCTATTGAGTTTGACAAATTAAGTACAAAGAGATTAAAGAAAATCTACAAAAAAGAAAGAGCTGAACTCTCCATAATATACAAAGAGATTAAAGAAAATTAACAGGATAAATTGATAATATATGCAAGCTACTAACCTTTAACATCATTTGGATCTAAAACCATTGTCCAGTTTGCATAGCAACCGGGCCGTGCTACAAGATCACTTGAATAACTAGCTGATAGCAGAGAAAGCTGTGGGCTGTAATTTTCAAATGAAAAAATGTACTCAAAGGACTCCATGGAATTGTTAGGCCTCAAACAATTCTGTTGAGACTTATCACCTTCATCAAGAGATGGCGAGTAGCTAAGGTTGTAACCCTTTCCCAATATCTCGGGTGGTGATTGTATCAGTTTAGGAGGGTAACATCTCACAGAAGAAAGGCTACTATTCAATGAATCATCATACATCATATAGGACAATAAGTCATTGACAGGAGTAGAAAAATTAAAATAAAGATTACCACAGCCAGATTTCTTCAAAGAACTACTAAGATAAGGATCTTTAACCACAATAATATTGTTGTCATATGAGATGCTTTCCAATGGTAATATCTTATAAAACTAATAAGAGAGAAATGGCATATTATTGTCACATCCAATCGTTAAAGATCCCGTACAATTAAGACCCATCGTAAGGTCTGATTGGAAGTTGAAAGGAGGCTTAATTTGAATAGAAGGATCACATGGAAGTGTAGTTGTACATGAGTTGGAGGAGGAGGAAAGGAAGAAAATGAAAATAAGACAGGCCAGTACGGAAGTGGCCATTAAAGTTGGAACCAAGCGAGATATTAAGTTATAGATATTTCTAAATTTTGGAGAAGATATGGATACAGAAGTGCTGCTATTTCAACCTTATATCCCACAATATACGGGGAATTTCACGTATACCCCTCGAAAACATCAGAATTACGTATTTCCTCTTCTAAACTTTGAAATTATGTATTTCCCCTTTAAAATTTCAAAACTCACAAATTTACTCATTTTTTTGTCTTTTTTTTTTATTTATTAAAACTCATTTTAAATTTATAAAATACCCATTTTATACTTTATTAAAAGCATAAATTTTTTGTAACTTGTTAAAAAAATGCCGGTCTTATAAGATATCCATTATGCTCTTTATTAGTAGCAATTTGTACACTTGTACAGTTATCATGTTTATTTTTCTGGAAAAAATGGTTGAGTAAAGGATATTGCGTGCGAAAATTCATCTCCAAAGTAAAAAGAAAGGGAAACAGGTAGTGATACATTTTATTTTCTAAAAGAAGAATAAAAATAATTCTATAACAAAGTAAATGTGCTGGCAGTTCTCCTTACTTTTGTTTATATTTTTTATTTTTTTTGCAGTAATGGTCCGAAATTCCTTTGTACCACGCATTTTATAGATGGAGATTGAGAGATGATAAGAGGAAAATAAAAATGAAAATGACCGCTTGAAAATAAGTGGTATATTATTCAAAGTCATCTAATAACTCCAGAGAAGACTTTCATGTAGACTGGGATACATAGACAATTGAAATCACATGCGCCAATTTTCCAAGAAAAAGGGAAAATTCAAGGCAATAATTGCTTGCCGTGTAATTGACTGCGCGCATTGCCGACTTATTTTTAAAATCTTGTGCTTTAATACATATTTACGTGGTTTTGTTAATTGGTTAATATATTTAGGTTCCTACTAACATGATATCAGTTTTTGACAAAGCAACGCTGGTCTAACCCAACTCAATTTTATAAATAGAAAATTTCCACAAGAATTATGAAATTAATTTTTACTAGGTTAATTAGGAAATAGAAAATTTCCACATGAATTATGACTTATTGTTGACTTATTCTTTCAGTAATTTGCATCCTTTCCAAAAGAATAAGTATATTTTTAGTATCAGTACTTGATTCAGTACTGGAACTGCCTTCCTCTAACAATATATCCAACAAAGCTAATAGAAGAATCACCCTTCTTCTTTCGTTTTGTAATTGGTAACGATAGAAGAACTACGCATATATTAATTCTAACAAAATTTCATATTTATAATTAGCTAGCTAGCCCCTCTACAATTTGCTAGGTATTGTCACAATGTTAGAAATGAATAAATGTCACACAACTCCTGTGAAACTCCCTTCCCACTCTAGTTTTATTTCATTGGTAACAATCTCTTTTACATAAAAGGCTTTTTAGAAGAAGAAGAGACCTAACTATATATACTGCTTCCTTCCTTGGAGAAAAAACATAAAGCAATAACTAAAAATAACTTTCCTATTCTCTCTTACACCAGAAATAAAAACAAATACCAATAAAATAACTTTCCCTAAAACATACGATTTCTTCAACTAATTATTTGTTTCCAAGTTTAGCACACGCCAACACTCCCCGTCAAGCGGGCACGTACAAATCTGTCATGCCAAGCTTGTCAAGTGTGCTTTCAAAGAACTTGCTTGACACCCCTTTCGTAAGTATATATGCCAGCTGACTTTCAAATTTAACAAACAAAAACTTATCTTTGAGTCGATCTTCTCCTTTATGAAGTGTCGATCTACTTCAACATGCTTCGTCCTATCATGTTGGACCGGGTTATGGGACATGTCCAGTGCTGCTTTGTTGTCCAAGAATATATAGTTCCATCTCCTCTTGTGGTTCAAAGCCAAGTTAACTGACTAACTTTCTTAACCACAACAGTTCACATTTTCGTTTTGAGATTCCTCGAAAGCCAGCTTCTGCACTCGAAAGAGCCACCACATTTTTCTTCTTGCTCCACCATGTAACTAAGTTTCCTCCTATAAAGGAAAAGTACCCAGAGGTAGATGTTCGGTCACTTAGGCTGCTTGCCCAATCAGCGTCTGTATACCCTGCAATACTCAAATGTTCAGTTGGTATACTCAACCGATGGTGTAGTGTTAGTCTTTACCAACTATTGGACAAAATTAACTGATGGAAAATGAGGGGGCCATCAATGCCATCGGTTGGTTAGACTGAACAGTTGGTAAAAAGTTCAAAGTAATTAAAGCACTGTCCCTGGTTATATTTACCAACGGTGCCAAAGGACACCCGATGGTAAATAGGCGATAATAAATATGTATTTTGTAGTAGTGTTGTTACTAGCTAGTATGCCTTTTAATTAATTAGGAAGCAACATCTTAGGGCAAATGGTAAGAAACATCTAGGGGTGTTAATGACACTCTTTTATCCATTTATCCAATTCGTATCGTTTTTGAAAAGACAGGTAAAGATAAAATAAAAGATAATTTGTACAATAAAATAATACTTATAAATATATGTATAGAGATGATACATGATACGATAAAGTTTTGTACTCTACTAAATTTTCATAATACAAATTAATTAGTTGTATTCATTATTAATTTTTTCTTGTTTAGAAAAATATTTTTTCGAAAGTACAAATTGAGATGTCAATGGAAATTTTTTATCCGTTTACTCGACCCATACTGTATTCTTCAAGACAAAAAAGGAAAAGATTTTTTTTTATTAACTTATCTTGTACGGGTAAAAATAAAGATTTTTTCATTATCATGACGGGTACGTGTATGAAAATGCTTCCACACAAACCATATCGTAGCTTGTCGGCTCAATACTAAGATGAGGGATTAAATGCCTCTATTTTTTTGCCTCCATCATACCTCCATTTTTAGAACTTTAATAACTAAAAAAATAAAAAACTTAAATGTCAAAAATAAAATAGTTAGATTTCATCTATGTCATTTTCTTTATAGGAAAGTAAAAAAATATAATTTTTTGGTTTTATTTTATGTAAATCACTAAGTTAAAAATTAATGTCTAAAAACTATCCACATTAATGTGCCTTTACAAACTCTTGATAACAAACAAAATAATGTTTAAATGTCATAATCTTTTGGAGCTTGATAATTGCCCCCCAAACAGATCCCATCTGCACCCCCGAGTCCTTAGACTTTCTAGAATGTCGACACCTGTCCATGTCCAAGCCTTTAAAGCTCTATTTCCATTCCTTTAAAGTGTTACTCGCAACTCTTTAAACCTCTATCTACAAGCCTTTAAATCATAAAATATGGGTAGTTCAACTTCTAACTACTTTTGTTTTCAAGCCAAAAAAGAAAAGATTCATTTCATCCACTTTTTTTTACCTCCGATGTTTCTAATCCATTTTTCCGATGATTTGTGATAAATTTTTTGAATCTAAAAATACAAACGTTTTTACTCGATTTTCTCTTTCAAATAAGATCCATGAAGAAGTACTTTTGAATTATTTTTGTGTTGTTTTTTTTACATTAAAAGTATGTGAGCACTTTAAAAATCTTAAGCCTTTAAACATATGTCCACAACATTTTAAAGAACTCCAATCAAGCCCTATGTCTACAACCATTAACTTATCATTTTTTATTTTTTTAGATTCTAATTTTTTTTGTTTCACAAGTCTTTAATGTACTTGTATCAATCCATTAAATAACTGTCTACAATCATTTAAAGTAATCATGTCAAGTCTTTAAACCATACATGTAACTTATCAATTTTTTTTAAAGTAAAAGTTTGTAGACACTTTAAATTTGTACTTCTCAAACCATCAAACATATGTCTACAATCCTTTAAAGTAATGGTGTCAAGCCTTTAAACCTCTGTCTACTTGTGCTATGAAGCTTATAGCGAAGGGGCAAAGTTGGATCTCCCTCCAGATCAAGTATTTAGCTTCTTCCACATCTCTTCCGATCTTTCTCGTCGCATGTCCCTCTAGATCTCAGATCTTACTTCGTCAAGGAGGAGGTACACTAGTGGAGAGGAGGGCAGAGGTGGAGAGGAGGGTGGAAAAGAGGATACAATATGGAGAAGATACGATAGAAGAGATAAGAGAGACGTGAGGTTTAAGTGCTTGATGCGTGAGATATAAAGGTTAGTTGCGGGATTCAAAATTGGAAAGTCAGTTGGAAACTATTGAACTAGTTGCAGACGGTTGAATTAGTTGGTAGGCTTAGGTGGGGATGAGAATTCAGGGTACAAAAACATTATTCTAATCTTTTACATGTATGTAGATAAAATGATGTAGATGATATCTAACAATTTCATATTAACATTTTAAGTTCTAAATTTTGAGTAATTATAATTTTCAAAAGGGAGAGCCTAGCTGTCTCCCTGTAACAATCCCCTATTTTATCCCCCAATCATTAACTACTTGAGGAACTACCAACTACCTGGGAGGACTACTAACTACTTGGAGACCACCTAATATTTGAAAGATTTTACAACTGGCGCGCCCAAGTATTCATACTGATGCATGCAAATATTAATATATAATATATTAAGTATTCATACCTCAGATATCAAATATTTAAAAAAAGACTAGACACATCACTCACCTATCTTTTACATATTTTTAGAGGTAGTTTTCTTTTACTCCGTTAAATCTAGCCAATATTTCTGACGATTTGTGAGAAATTTTGCGAATCTAAAACCACGAATGTCTTCTACACAATTTTTTCTTTTAAATGAGATCCATGATGACATACTTTCGGGTTGTTCATCGCGCAAGTATTCATACCTCGTCGTGAATACCTTGCCATGTAAGAATTCATATTTTGTCAACCAAGTATTCATATCTCATATTGCAAGTGTAAATAATTCATGTCTGAAGTGTTTGTACCTAACATATTGTATCAATATTTTTTCCATATGTCTGAAAGTATTAATATGAATTATTGCACGTATTAATACCTTGTTATGCAAAAATTGAATAGTTCATGTATCAAGTGTTTTTATCAAATATATCATTTCAGTATTTTTTTCATTAGATGCCGTTTGAAAGAATTATTATCAAATATTGCAAGTACTTATACCTCATCATGCAAGTGTGAATACCTATGCATGCAAGTATTAATATATAATATATCAAGTATTTAAAAAAAAAAAAAAACTTGACACAGCCAATATTTCTGAGGATCTGTGAGAAATTTTGTGAATCTAAATCCACGAACGTCTTCTGCATTATTTTATCTTTCAAATGGGATCCATGATGACATACTTTTGGGTTGTCCGTCGCCCAAGTATTCATATTGTAGGGAAACGCTCTAGTCTAGCAGCTACATTTCAAAAATTTACTAGCGATTCAAAGATGATCTTACTGTATACATATAATCAATCACACGCAGTTTATGGATCATGACACACACATGATCTAGCAAAGTGTTGTAAGTCATTTCTCTCCAATCTAGTGGGAAGTGAAATGGTTGTCTGCGCCTTAGTCTCCCTTGTTACAATTTCTAAAACAGGTAATCACAAGCTTCGTACACCAAGGTGTTGAGAAATCAATGCTAGTTATTCGAATCCTCTCACCCTTGTGAATCTAGATGCTAGCTCACTACTTCAAACTCCTTTGAATAGGTCGCGTAGCTATCAACACAATCTCGTAACCTTCTAACAAATTCAAATCTCAACTTGAAGAGGAGATAAACGAAGAGATCAAGATCTAGATGAAGCCGATCGGATTTAAGGAGGTGGTGGCCGACGGTGGTGCCCACATGGCAGTGGAGGCAGAGCGGTTCGGCTCGGTGTTGTGGCAGCCACACAAGGCAGCGCGGGGCTCGGGTGGTGCGAGTCCAAGACCCGATCGGCCTAGCTGATCTATCTAGGCAGAGGAGGTGGCGCACGGCAATGAGGCCAGCGACCAGCAGTGCTCCGGTGGTGGCGCAGCAGGGAGGAGAGGGGTGGCGGCATCGCTTTGGGTGCACGCCCTTGCTTGCTCCTTTGCTTCTTGAGTAAGGAAGGAGATGTGGAGGTAGAAGATGAGATGGAGAGATCTAGATCTACTTTTTAAACTTGTGAAATGAAATTGGTGAATAAAAGAAGAGGGATCACCTATTTAAATATACTTTTACATTTACCATAATGCCCTCACATAATAACAAAATGAGATGACATCATATCAGAACATCTTAGTAACTTTACAAATTAATGGTCCAATGGACCATTGGTCCATTCCACTTTCATTCCAAAAGGTTGTTTCTTCTCTAAGCAACATCCCTTTCATATGGTTGACTAAGTCAATAGCTCCAATCTTCATCAAATTGTTTGACCAACGTTTGACCACGTTTGACCATGGTCAAATGACCTTTAAATAGCCGTATCTTTTGAACTGTAAGTCCAAATCACGCATACCACATATCAATGCGTTCGTATATTAATCCTGTATAATTTGGTACTATCATATTAACTAAAATATTAGATTTAATAAACATTAATATATGTTTAATCATATTAAACATATACCCTCGGGTGACAAATTGATTGGTCTAGTCCTCATGCCTCTTATAGTGTTGATCATGCATAATGTCCTACATTACTTGATTCGTTGTACGTGTTGTTTCCAACATTTAAGCATGGTCTCATAAACAAGTATGACATCTCAATCAGGGACCTAGTAGGTGTGATCTGTTTGGATTTGTATTAAGTTGACAATAGAAAAACCATTTTTCCATTGATCAAGATTAGAGTCTAGCAACGTCTTGACTGCTCATGTTGTTTCCAATATCACATTGTATCCAATAATCAACGCGAGATAGAATATTGTCATTTCCGCTGTATAATCGATTATGTTTCTTGATCCATGAGCTTATATTATAATCCATGATTGAACTATTCAATCATGGTGTGCACATATAATATAATTCTATCAAGGGGTCTAGAGATATCATTGCTTACTCAGCATTCACCGGGATGCGAATAAGGGATATTTATACTATTGACATAAGACAACTTCGCAACATAAGTTATACACACTGAGAGATGTTTATCTCTCCCTGTTACGGCGAGCGATTGACGTCAACCACTGATGCGCATATCTTAAGCAGAAAAACCAAATGTCTTAGACATTAGACAACAACACCACATAAAACATCAATGACATAACACAAAATCCTTATAATGTTCATGTATTCTCAAATCCAATGACATATAACTATTATATGCATCTGTGGTATTAACCCGATACTCTACCGCTTTGATCTGTGATAGCTAGATCAAACGTTTAATCACACTAGTCTCAAGTGTAATTAGTGTTCCTTGCTAATTACCTTGACCAGTGATACTTTAGAGTTCATCACTTTTATTGCTTGGTTGCTAAACAATCTAACCATTAGATAAACCATAAGTAATGCAACTTAAGGCAACAAATTGACTCCCGTGAACCAATCATATGAACAAGAATTACAAACAAATTGTTTGATCTATGACATCTGACTCTATTACATACCTATTCATGCAAATATTTATACCTCATTGAGCAAGTTTTCATACCTCGTCGTGCAAGTGTGAATATCAAATTTTTTTTTCCATATGGCACTGTATGATGTCTGAAAATACTAATATCAAATATTGCAAGTATTCATACCTCGTTATGCAAGTGTGAATAGTTCATGTGTCAAGTGCTTGTATCTAACAAATTCTATGAATTTATTTTTCTATATGGCACTGAATGATGTCTGAAAGTATTAATATCAAGTATTGCAACTATTCATACCTCGTCATGCAAGTTTGAATAGTTCATATATCAAGTGTTTGTATCTAATAAATTCTATCATTTTTTTTCCATATAGAACTGAATGATATCTGAATTATAAACCTTTGTAAGGTAAAATGAGCGTAGCTGGTGCCGATCGGAGAGCTTTTTTAATCAATTGGTTATGATCAGTGAGAATTATAAACTTGTGACTCCTATTTTAGAGAAGATATTTGTGAAAACAGAAATAGTTCAATGGTGAATTATTGAATTGTGAATTTATTCTGCAATACAATTTTATGTATATTTGTTTCTCTATATAGATAAGCTATAGTCAAATAACAGCCTGAAAATAAACATAGAAGGTATAGTAGTAATTAAAATCTGATATGGAGAAGAAATGGAAATAATCTACGCTTGGTTTTCAGAGTTGGCCAAATTAGATGGGTATCTTGTTACCTAAATCAAAATAGGAATTGTCCTGAAAATATAGAAAGGAATATCATAGAATGTAACCTGAATGTTCAATTTCTAATTTAGTACAAGTTTAACCGTTAATTTGGTATGATTTTTGAGGGGGACAGAATGGGGGAAAATTAAACAGGGATATTATAATTACTCTTTTCAAAAGAGGCATTTTCAACCAGCTAGGGGTGTCAATGGGTACGGTACGGGTCGGGTGAAGATATTTTCATATCCATACCCATTAAAATTGATCTTACCCATACCCTACCCTTACCCATTAAAAATTGACCTTACCCTACCCTATCCTTACCCGTTAATATTATTGGGTAATGAAACGGTAGCGGGTGAATAACGGATAATACTAATATAATAATTAGTTTTATTATATTTTACAAATATAACATTAAAAACTCATTCGTTTCACAGATGTGTAATTGCATTAATAATAAAAAAATAAAAATAAATGTGCAATCAAATTCCAATTGAATTGTTTTTTGTAACGCAAGAAAATTCAAAAACAAAAATATCTCTTCAAACAAATTCAATTATTTAACTAAATAACAAAACATGCAAATAAAAATAATATATTTTATATTATTTTATAACAAAAGACATACAATACTAAATAACAAAATTACATAATTAATTAATTATTGCTAAAAACACATTTAACAAAAGAGAAGCAAAATGAAGCCACTGAATAATAAAAGAGAAAAAAAAATTAATAAAATAATTTATTCAAGCATAGTTCAACTGGACATAATACTTCTGCCAAAAATAATTACATTGTCCACAAACCGATATATCTGAAATAAATACCAAGAACACTGCCAGAGGTTAACAAGCAACACAACATATCAATCATCAAGGGAAAAGATGAATTCTCATTCTAAGAGGAAAATGCAAAACAAACATGAAATTCAGAAAGCTAACGTCATATCAAGAACTTTGATTTATTATGCTGTAAACCTTTTCCAAAGATCCATGTAAAAAGAAACTTTTGTACTGCTCAGAGGAAATTGAATTGGAAACGAGAGTATTCTTACAGATTTTACTTTTCTTATGATTGAATTAAAAAAAATAAGAAAATTAAGATGGAAAGAAAAATATGGTAAGAGTAAATTTAGGTGTGGAATAGAAAGACGTAATTACACAATATTTAGTGCGTTAAAATAGGAAGGCACAATTAAGAGGTGGTGAAATGGAAGAGTAAATCTAGGTACTAAATTGAATATATATAATTTTATATTTTATATTACCCTATAAGGTAACAGGTACGAAATAGCTATTACCCGTACCCTTACCCATTTGGCTAACGGAAAAAAATTCTTACCCATACCCATACCCAATAAGTTATCAAAAAGAAAATCTTACCCATACCCGTCTTATCGAATACGATACGGGTCGGGTAAACGGCTAAAAAGGTACCATTGACACCCCTACAACCAGCCGCCGATATAAATATCTCAGTAAGGATGCTTCGGTGAAAGCACAGTTGGGGGAATTTTTAATATTAATAGGGACCTAACTGACTTGTCTTTCGGTATCTAAGTCAAGGTTAAATTATATAAATGGAAAATTACATTATATAAGGCTGCAATAATAACACTTCTGTATCAATATCTTCTCCAAAATTTATAAATATTTATAATTTAATATCTCGCTTGGTCCATCTTTAATGGCCACTTCAGTACTGGCCTGTCTTATTTTCATTTTCTTTCTTCCCTGCTTCTCCAACTCATCATGTACCCCTAAACTTCCATGTGATCCTTCTATTCAAATTAAGCCTCCTTTCATCTTCCAATCAGACATTACGATGGGTCTTAATTGTCAGGGTTATTTAATGATTGGATGTGACAATAATACACCATTTTTTTCTTTTTGGTTTTATAAGACATTACCATTGGAAAGCATCTCATATAACAACAATATTTTCGTGGTTAAAGATCCTTCTCTTAGTAGTTCTTTGAAGAAATCTGGCTGTGGTAATCTTTATTTTAATTTTTCTACTCCTGGCGATGACATGTACTATATGAGGTATGATGATTCATTGAGTAGTAGCATTTCTTCTGTGAGATGTTACCCTCCTAATCCGATACAATCACCACCCAACATATTGGGAAAGGGTTACAAACTTAGCTACTCGCCGTCTCTTGACGAAGATGATAAACATCCACAGAATTGTTTGAGGCCTAACAATTCCATTGAGTCTTTTGAATACATGTTCTCATTCGAAAGCAGCGGAGAGCTTTCTCTGCTATCAGCTAGTTATTCAAGTGATCTTGTAGCACGGCCTGGTTGCTTTGCAAACTGGAAAGAGGTTAAAGGTTAGTTTCTATCTTGCATATTTTATCAATTTATCCAGTTATTTTTCTTTAACCTCTTTGAAAATTATGGACAGTTCATCTCTTTCTTTTTTGTAGATTTTCTTTATCTATTTGTAATTTGTCAAACTTGACAAAGAAATTCGATATTTCTGTTTTCCTCTCTGTATTTGCTTCTTCCTTCTCCTTTCTTAGCTTCTTCTTTAAGCGGAGCAGTCATCAATGCATATTTGTAATTTATCAAAGGATTTGTTATACTTGGTTTTCTCCATGCATCTCTTGTCAGCTGCCACAACACAACTGAATATCCTAGGAACTATATATCATCCCTGCATATTATGTAGGCTTTCTTATTATGTATCTAATTATATTTTTCAATTAACTGAATTAAATTTCCCATTATTTGAATACCAAAATTTTTGAAAATAGTCAAGTGAAAGATGCACACAAAGTACTTACGGGTATGTCAGGTACTATTCTACTACCACTCTGGTTTTTTTTAACTGAAATATGCAAAGATTAAGTTCACTGGTAGTTGCACCGATATTTATCTGGACTTCTAATCGAGAGGAACATTTTGGAGACAGGTTAAAAAAAAAAATTCGAAAAATTTGTTGACAGTTCCTTTAAACAATTATTTTTTTAACTTCTTTCCGAAGTACTCTAAACCCTTATCCTTATTTCATTCATGGGCGGAGCCACACTCAGCTAGGGGTAGGCACCTGCTTATTATAAATTTTGAAAAATAAATACTATATCCATATATAATAGACATGGATCTGCATGGGTTTTGCTTACCCCTGAATATGGGTATTCCTACTCCTTACTGAGCCTCGGTCCCTGGTGAAATCGGCCGACTCAGCTGCAAATTTTGCCGAGTTTTTCTTTTTAAAAAATAGAACGAAAAGGGGATGGGAATAAGAGTTTAACAGTGAGACTACAATGAATCTGTTATTTTTTTTTTTCAAAGGAATGAGCCAAATTCTTTTACAAAGGAACGTGTCAAACTTTAATATCAAACATTAAATTATTTTTTGAGGTTTAATTAACTATTCAAAAATGATCCGAATTTCAAAAGAAGGATGACTATACTATCCTTTAAACTAAAATTTATAATTTAATGCTTTATATTAATTTTTTATTTTAATTTAATTTGAAAAAATTCGAGTCTCCGATCTGATTCGACCGATTCTTACTAATTATCCCAGTTCCGCTTCCGATGATAATTAATAATAATATTTTAATAAAAGGGTAATAATTAAATGAAAAAATTAATATAATTTTTTTTCCTACCTCCGCTGAAAATTCTAGTTACGGCCCCTGTTTCATTAGATTGTTCCTTGTAGTCAATTGTGAATTCAATTTTAAGAAAAGCTTTCAAACTGAAAGTAATGTGACAGAACAATTATTTCTTGATATTTTTTAATGTTGTTGGAAAAGTAAATGTGGTGGTGGTTTCCTGATATCGACACGAGAAGACTTTGATCAAGTCTACTGTCTATCAATTACACTATTGCCTTCCTTCTCTTCTACATATAACTGCAAGGTCATATTAAATATTGACAATGACTTTGATTTTTAAATAGATGAATTCACTATTAGAAATTTAACATTTTTAAAGGCTCTCTTTATCTTTTGTGAATTAAAATAATATATTATTTTCCGCAAAAGAAGAAAAAAACAAAAAAATATATTAGTTTTTAAAAAAAAAGATAAAAGACTATATGTAATACTTAGATTTCACTACTTGGCTATAGAATTATAGAGCATATTGATGTTTTTAGAGGAATTTAGGAAAATGATGAACAATTTTTTTTTTCCAATTATAGAGCATATGTAATACTTTGCTTTCATATTGATGCTTTCAGTTGGCCATCTACATGGTTTGTACATGAGTAATTAGGGACAAACTTGGGTCCGATGCCCATCGGACTCAAATTTGGGTTCGATGGGTTCTAAAACCGTCCGATCCTCTTTAATATCCGTGCGCACGGATATTGAAGAAAATGTGTACGGATATTAAAGCAACACGCACAGATCTTAAAGAAGATCAGACGGTTTTGGAACCCATTGAATTCAGTTTGAGTCCGATGGACATCAGACCCAAGTTTGTTCCGAGTAATTATAGCTTATTTTTAACAAGCCGTTGGACTATTTTCTAAATTACAATGGCTGGATTCATTGTCTAATTACACCCCTAATTATACCCTAATTAAGGGATCTAGTTAGGTACAAAAAATAGTTTGACAACTATAGAATGGATAGTAGCTTTATTTATTGCCTAAACTATGCTTATGATGAATATTCTGAGGCTAGTATTCTATTTCTTAACACATGTAATACAAAGCATGTAGATAAAGGCTACAGTAGAAAGACCATATTAAATTCTTCTTTAGATTGTTTATTTTTTGGCTCATAACATGTTTCCAGTTCATAATACTTGCGTTGATTTTCTCATCTGTTTTGCAACCATAGAAGGAAAAATCAGCCGTTCTGGACCGGAATCAGACGGCACCAATCCACAGATCTATTGATTGAGAACATTGGACTTTACCACTACATCAATTCATCTTTGTTGCTATTAAATGAAACTATAATATAAATTATAATTGTATTTGAGACTAACTTCATATTGGACCATCCGAACACATTTTTTTTAATTACAAATTTCTCTCAATACCCCTATTCATAGTACTTTATAAGATTAAATTGTACTAGTTATTTTTTAGAGTTTATTTTGATTGTAATAATTGTATTATATTATATAAATAAATTACTTGTGTGTAATATTTTGTTTTAATATTTTTTGTACAAAACAAGCTTCTGCCAAAATATCCGAGATTCTGATCCGATTAGGCCAATTCCAATCAATTCATCCTATTATGAATTCATGATCAAATAACCGATCCCGATTCCGATTCCAATTTTTCCTTCTATGTTTGCAACACATCTCTGACACTAATTTAATCTGGAATTTTCAGATTCTATTACTAATCACTCTCACTGATCTTTCTATTTTATTGTAGGCAAAACAGGAAAGACAAAACAAGCAAGAAGGGTAATATTAATTTTGACAGGTGAGGATACTTTTTTTTTTGAAAGCTTGGTAGATGCTACAGGATAGTTTTTTTTTCATCTTGATTGATCTCAATACAGAAAATCTGAGAGTAATTTTATCTTTAATTTTTCATACTAAAAGTGCTCATTATTCTCTGTTGTCACCTCTATAATTTGTAAGATATTATTTAGCCTGCATCTTCTCTATTCATCCCATTTCATATATTACATGTTTTTTCTGACCATTCTTTCAGATCACCAGACCATTTGGCAAAAACTCTGAAAAAAACTTTATTTTATAATTATGCAATATTATGTTAAATTTGCTTTTACGTCACTAGCTTCATCTTGCAGTCCACTATAGCAAAGAAATGGCAAAGCAAAGTAAGAAAGAATGTACGTAGTAGAAAATAAAATCCTTTCAATTACCAGATTTGTTCTGTCAGAATTAATAATTGGCACTAATGCTTGTCAGTATCCATTCTCTTGCTACTCCTTTTACTAATCATATCTCAATCTCTGTTTAACCATGCTAATTTTCTATTTCTTCCTAATCTATTTGTATAGTCCTGTTTATTTTCTTCCCCCCTGTTTCACGAACCGATATTCTTTGGTATGAAATCTAAATTCTTTTGGTTCAAGCGTTAGTTTCTAAAAAAAATTACTAATATTCCACTCTATCGTTTGTAATGAGTATACATACTGACTACTTGTATTTGGTTGTAATGTAGGTACCGCAGAAGGATCTTTAGCATTCCTTGGAGCATGCCTTGTTTTGTATTTAAAGTTTCGAAGTAGCAAAAATTTTGCCAAATGCATTTCATGGAGCAAAGACAGACCCGAAGGAAATATTGAAATGCTCTTAGAAAAATATGGATCGTTTGCACCAAAAAGATACAACTATGATGAGTTAAAAAAAATTACAGGCTTGTTTCAGCATAGACTCGGTAAAGGAGGCTTTGGCACTGTATACAGAGGAATACTTCAGGATGGCCGTTTGGTTGCTGTCAAAATTTTGCACGATTTTTCATGTGGTAGAGAAGAGCTTTTGAATGAGGTCCTGAGTATGGGCAGAACTTCTCATGTCAATGTTGTTAGTCTACTAGGCTTTTGCATTGAAGGCTCAAAGCATGCTCTAATTTATGAATACATGCCTAATGGATTACTCGACAATTATATTTACTCTGAAAATCCAAAAGCAGTTCTTGGTTGGGCAAAACTTTATGAAATAGCAATTGGTATTGCAAGAGGTTTAGAGTATTTACACCGAGGTTGCAACGCACGTATCGTGCATTTTGATATAAAGCCTCAAAACATTCTATTAAATGAAGATTTCAACCCAAAAATTGCAGATTTTGGATTGGCAAAATTGTGTCCGCCAAAAGAGAGCATTATTTCAATGGCTGAGATGAGGGGAACCATCGGGTACATTGCTCCCGAAGTCTTCTCTAGAAGTTTTGGTGTTGTTTCAACAAAATCTGATGTATACAGTTATGGAATGATGTTGCTCGAGATAGTAGGAGGAAGGACGAATGCAAAACCAAGCGCTGAAAACTCAAGCCAAGTGTACTTTCCACATTGGCTTTATGATTGTCTTATTGAAGGCAGTCCAATACAACTACAAGCTTGTGATGTATTATCAATGGAAATTGAAGAAATTGCAAAGAAGATGGGGATGGTTGGTTTGTGGTGCACACAAACGATGCCGGCAAATCGGCCATCGATGAACAGAGTTGTGGAAATGCTGGAGAAAAGTTTAGATGAATTGGAAATGCCCCCAAAACCTTACCTCTGTTCTCCGCCTCATTCAACAATATTAAATGCACAGTCGGAATCTGACTGTTTAATTGGGATTAACACACTATGAGTATATGGGTATTCAGTTTGACGGGTATTCTTCAATGTTATTTGTGTAAAACAATTGAAATTTGCGTTTATATTTGGAATGTTTACATTTGACACTATATCTACATTTGGAAATTTTATATTTGCCATTGTATTAATAAAAGCACTGATGGAAAAGAATTAAGATTTATGTACATTTATGCATATGTAGATGCTGCCAATAATGTATTTGCTTGAAATTATCGTGTAGTTAAAATGAAAAAGTAAAAACAAAGAACTGGCATTAGGAAACCATGCTCTGATAGGCCTTTTGGCCGCGCTTGTATTACGAAACGTAGTAATATATGTATCGTCTTCTTCAAAACTTCCCAGTGGAAAAGGAGATGGGGCCAAGGTAGTTCATGCGGTTCTGCGAAATGCATGCAATTTGGCCACAAACCGCACATTCCTCAAGTTTCATAATTTTTCTAACAGTATACAACTTCAGAGATTACTCAACCTCCACGCTCCACTACTCTTTAGGGACCAAATATATACCTAGAAATTACGTCCTACCACACAAAGGAAACCCATAAATAGATTAGATATACCATGTATCTTTCAATTTAGAAAATTTAGGGTTAGTCTATGGTTAATTTGGAGCAGAAATATGCAAGGGTCAGAGATGGCTCATTGGAGGCTAATAGAGACATAATGCAACTCAATAGATAATAGAGAGATGAAAGGAATATACCTATAGAGAGTCTCTGTTGCCATCCAATAATAATTATTGATCAAATACTGATTGTACCATTCATCAAAGTGTTTACCAATTGTCGCACCATCTTACATACACTAAATTTCTCTTTGTTGAATCATGGTTATGTATGTTAAATGTTGAATATTTTCTTTTGCAAGTTGTTTATGTTGAATTAATGCTGAATATATATTTCTTGAATTATGGATACTTATGTTGTTGAATATTGTCTTATGTATGTTGTTTATGTTGAATATTTTTTGAATTATGAATGTATATGTATGATGAATAACAAATTCGGCTAAGTACTTAACCATAGTCCATCAGTTCTGATGAATTATCCGATAGAAGTTATCCAGGAATCTTCTATCGGTTCAATAATAGAACCAAAAGGACTATATTTAGGGTTGTAAATAATCCTGCTTATACCTCTTCTACCATTTGTGATTTATCACCGATATAACATTTCATATTTCGCACCATAATTCAATGTTCTCCCTTTGTTATTCACCTACTTTCTGTCTAATCAAATTAATATATCTCCTCTCTATCTTCTCACTATTTATTTCTCTATTATTCTATCTTCTCACTTCACAATCCTCTCTGTTATTAGGGTTTTGGGGCCGCTATATATGTCTTGACCCTCTCTCTTTCCCATTTTACTCTTGATAATCTCTCAATTTTTCTCACATTTTCCATTTGGCCGACCACCATTTATTGGTACCGATCTGTGATTCTTCCTTTTTGTTCATTGAATTGTTTAGTTTCTTTTATATGTGATTGTGAAACAAAATTCAAAATTTAATGTTGAATATTCTTACAGGGAACCAATATGGGCATGGCTCCTTCTTAAGGTGGATCGGAGTAGTGTGAAGCCAATGACAATTCTTGATATTTTCAGCCGAAAGCAGAACAGAGGTGGGCACATGTGTACAAGGCGCCTAATACTTTGAGGCAGTACACATGTAACTTGTTTTGAATAATCGCCTTTGATCACTATCTGTCTGTATCAGAACCGTTTACACTCCTACACCATTGTCTCTTCCTGGATGCGAGCTTTAATGGCAGCATCTATGGTTCGTTTGGACCAAAAAAAAAAAAAAAGAGGCTCAAATATACAAAATTCAAAAAGAGTGTGCTCTTATTATGGCCACAATTCATGATTATATCTCTTATCTGTTTTCTCTGTAATTTTAGTTCACCATCAGTTTTACCTTCTAAACCGGTCTTATAGTTGAAACTTCGTTTGGCTGTGGTTTCATTCAATATCATTGAAGACTATAAAAAGGAATCATGAAAATATTTGATTAATTGATGATGTGTTTTCTTTTGTAACAAGATGAAACGAAGAAAGTTCTCAGTGTAAATTAAAAATGAAGGGGTAATTCAAGGGTTTTTCTTAATCCGAGGTTAATGAAGATTTTTTTAATTTTGATTTCTTTGCTTGGTTCCAAATGGAGACTAAGACACTCTATTTATACTTGCTATAGAAATCTCTATACCCTATTTAAATATTAATAATTAATCTAGCAAAATTAATTTCACAATTTTTCTAAATTCCCTAATTAATCTCTATACTCTGTTAATTTATAAATGACTCTTAAATTTCCTAATTAATCTAGCAAAATTAATTTCATAATTTTTCTAAATTTCCTAATTAATCTCTATACTCTGTTAATTTATAAATGACTCTTAAATTTTCTAATTAATCTAGCAAAATTAATTTCATAATTTTTCTAAAAAGTTTATATCTATAAAATTAAGTTGAGTTGCATCAGTTTGGATGTGCTTGAGTTAGCAAAAATAGATTATTCTTTATTTGTCTTTTGTTAATTAGCATGTTATTCTACTAACTCAACCAAATATTGGATTAGCTCAAACTCACTATTCTCACTAATCCAAGTCTTTATCCAAACACACCCAAATGAATAGTATAATGATTTATGGAGGTCAGAGTAAATTGAAAATGAAGGGGTATATCCAAGGGTTTTTCTTAATCAGTGGTTAACCAAGATTTTTTCAAGATTTTATTTTATATTTTGATTTCTTAGCTTTGGTTCAAAATGGAGATCAAGACACTCTATTTATACTTGCTATAGAAATCTCTATACCCAATTTAAATATTAATAATTCTAGATTTTTTCCAACAAACCTAGGAAAGTAATTATGCTCGACTCTTATAGAAATTTCCTAATTAATCTATTAAAATTAATATTATAATTTTTCTAAAAAAAAATATTTTTAAAATTGAGTTGAGCTGGACCTGTGTTGCCTAAATTAACTAAATAACCAAACCACGTAAATAGTAAATATCTACTCAAGCACAAGATTTTACAAATAAGTCAACAATAAAATCAATTACACGGCACACAATCATTGTCCTTGAAATTTCCCTTTTCTTGGAAAATTGGCGCATGTGGTTTCAATTAATTGTATATCGTTATCCAGTCTACATGAAAGTCTTCTATGGAGTTAGATGACTTTGAATATTCTACTGTTCTTTTCAAATGGTCATTTTTCATTTTTAATTTTCTACTGTTCTTTTCTATAGAATGTGTGGTACAAAGGCATTTCGGACCCAAATGGCAGAAAAACCAAAAATATAAAGCAAAGTGAGGAGAATTGCAACGCACATTTACTTTGTTATTGAATATATAATTTTTATTATTCTTTTAGAAAAAAAAGGTATCACTACTTGTTTCCCTTTCTTTTTAATTTGGAGACGAACTTTGGCACACAACATCTTTCACTCAGCTATTTTTCCCAAAAATGAACAGGATAACCGTTCAAGCCGAAATTTTTATTAGCATCCTCAATTAAAAAAAATACACAAATGCCAATGAATTTTTTTATTTTTAAAAATACACCAACTGCCAGGATTCCTAGCGGTCCTCTAAGAAATGAACAGCCAGGAATCCAGAGAGTTTTTTTTGAAATACCTGACAGAGGCTGCCAGGGGATATATTAAGAAAATTAGTGTTTACATTACATCAACTCCTTGACCCACACCATGCGACAGAAGGAGATAAAACAATAAGAACAAACAGAAAAAATATGTAAGAAGAATACAATAAGACTAGGGCCTAACAACTTGTATCTTCACTAAAGAATACAATAAGACTAGGAATCCAGAGAGTTGAGGTTATTTTTTTTTTATTGTTTTTGTGTTATATTTTTTTTTTTGTTATATGATTTTATTGTGGTGCTATATTGTAGGTTTTTGTTAATATTGTCCGTAATGTTTGACGATGGATTTTGATTTTTATATTGTATTTTTATACAATTTGGGTTATGTTTTGTTTTACTAAAGAGGCATTCAAACAAACCAATTAATAAGATAAACAAAACAAAACAATCCCAACATAAAATACTATAATCCAGCACGAAAAATACTAGAAGTCTGATATTTTTAAAACCTTAATTTTGATATTTGGATTGCTTAATAACGTGTTACAGTAAATCTGAACAAAGTCTGGTATTCTTAAAACCTAATTTTGATGTTTTTATGGCTTAATAACAAGTTACGATAAATCTGACTAAAGTATGGTATTTTAAAAAAAAACTCTAACAATTTCAAAAAAAATTCTAATGATTTCTAACAATTTCTAACAAAATTTACAATAATTTATTACAATTTATAAACAAATTAAACAATTTGGTACATTTCTAACAAATTCTACTAATTTATAACAATATTGGACAACAAAATAATTAATACAAAATATAAAGACTTACATGCATAAGAGAATGCCTTGGGATAATTTCTTGAAGAATGAAAGAGATTGAAAAAATGAGATGAGATGGTCAGATGTCCTGCCTAACTATATATCGACACCCGAATTGTCAGAATTCTTGGCAGTTGGAGCATTTAAAAATAATAATAACAATAATTCTAGCAGTTCATCCCTAGAGGGCTGCCAAAAAATTTAACGGTTTGAGTATTTTTAAAAATACAAAAATTCCAGAACATTTGTATATTTTTTTAAATTGAGGATATTAATAAAAATTTTGACCGTTCGAGTGTACAAATTGGTACTAGCTAGTGCGCCTTTTAATTAATTAGCTATAAGAAGCAACATCCGAAGGAAATTAAATGGTACGAAACATTTAGGTGTGTCAATGACACCCTTTAATCCGTTTACTTGATGTGTTAAGTATTAAAAATGACAGGTAAGGATAAGTTTTTTTTTTTATTAGTTTATCGGGTACATATAAGGTAAAGATATTTTTTCGTTATTATAACGGGTAGGGGTACATATAAAGATAATTTCTAAACTGTTATCCTATAAGATAATTTTAAAAATTTAAATAATACTTACAAATATATAATTGTATAGAGATGACACATGATATGATAAAGTTTAGTACTTCATTAATTTTTCATAATATATATTAATCAGTTGTATTAATTATTATTTATTTCTTGTTTTGAAAAATATTTATCAAAAGCACAAATGGAGATGTCAATAACATTTTTTTATCTGTTTCCCCAACATGCAATATGTAATTGGAAAGACAATGTTAAGATTTGTTTTTTCAAGAACTTATCAGTTACGGATAAAGATAAAGATTTTTTTATTATCATGATGGGTATGAGTAAGAAAATGCTTTCACCCAACCCGTATCGTATCTTGTCGGCTAAAAATTAAGAGGAAAGTTCAAATGCCTTTATTTTTTGTTTCTCCATCGTGCCTCCATTTTAGAACTTAAATAACTAACAAATTAAAAACTGAAATGTCAAAATAAATCTGTTAGATTTGATCTATGTTATTTTCTCTATATGGATGAAACAAAAATCACTTTTTGATTTTATTTTTATATGAAACAATAAGTTAAAAATCAGCGTCTAAAACACATTAGTGTGTTTTTCCAAGCTATTGATAACAAACAAAATAATGTTTAAATGTCATAATATTTTACATGTGAATAAATAAAAAATATAGTTCATATCTGACGGTTTTATTTTGATATTTTAAATAATTTTTTTTATGGTTCATTTTAAATAAAATTTTGAGTTATTATAGTTTTAAAAATAAATATATGACGTAGGCATAAAAAATAAATGTATTAATTTTAACCTTCCTCCAATATTAATTCCTATAATATTTCAGGAATAATATCACAGTCGGAGGAGTTTTTAATAATAATAGGGACCTAACTGCTTGTCTTTCAATAATATGCCAGCTGTCAAGGTCAAGTTCAATCCATAGAAAATTACATAAGAGGTTGCAAGAATAGCACGCTTGTATCCCATTTTCTTCTCCAAAATATAGAAATAGCTATAATTTGATATCTCAATTGGTTCCATCTTTAATGGCCACTTCAGTACTGGCTTGTCTTTGTTTTATTTGCATCCTTCCCTGCTTCGCCAACTCATGCAATACTACACTTCCATGTGATCCTTCTATTCAAATTAAGCCTCCTTTCTACCTTGAATCAGATCCTAGTTGCCATAGTTCTTTAGAGATTGCTTGTGGCAATGGTTTCCCAGTTCTCTTATGGCAACTTTCGGTGTTACAATTGGAAAGCATCTCATATAACTCCAACATTATTAGGGCCCAAGATTTTTATCTGAATAGTTCTTTGAAAAATTCTGGCTGTGGTAATCTTTATTTTAATTTTTCTAGTCCTGTCAAGTTTAACCAAGAGATGTATAATTCATTGAATAGTAACCTTTCTTCTGTGAGATGTGACCAATATCCTAATAAGATAGAATCACCACCCAAGATATTTGGAAAGGATTACAAACTTAGCTACACGCCGTCTCTTGATGAAGATGATAAATCTTGGCAGAATTGTTCGAATAAAAGGCCTGATAGTTCCCTTCACCCATCTTTTGAGTACATTTTCGCATTTGAAAATGACAGTCCAGAGCTTACTCTACTATCAGCTAATTACTCAGGTGAACTTGTTGCACGACCCGGTTGCTTTGCATACTCGACAGAGGTTATCAATCATGAATATGGAAACTCGACAGAGGTTATCAATCATGAAGATGTTAAAGGTTTGTAAATTTTCTTCTTAATTTATTTATAAATGATGGACAGCTCCATTTCTGTTTGTAGTTTTTCTTTCCCCTATGGCATAACTTAATGGGGTATTGACATAACAGCTCTAATAGAGAGAATATGCGAGACTTTTGACTAACAAATTAACTTTAAGCATATGACTCTTCAAAATTATTACAATAATAGCTAACCTTTTTCTGGTCTTACTTTCATGTGAAAATTTCTCAATTTTCCCATAATTTTTTTTAAAAGGATGGCTACCTTTTTCCTATAGTCCATTATTCTGTTCCCTTATAAAATCAAATCAAAAGCCTTTTACTTCGTGCTAACTCAATGTTTAGCAAAAGAATTATATAACATTTTTCTTTTAGCACTGGTATTCTTTATTGCTTGTCATCAACCTTTATAGTTCTAATTTATTTTTACTGGACGCCACTTTTTTGTTAATACCCTCACAAAAAAGAACATAGCAAATCTTTCCTCGGTCCCACTTTTTTTTTTTTAAAATGCTGCAACCACCTAGTAATTGAGTAGCAAACCTCCCAGTCATCTCCCAGTACCAGACCGCCCCTTGTTTGGCCATCCCAATATTAATTTTGGCAGGATTTTGTTCATAATGTTTATATTTTCTTCTAAATGTATACATGTCTAGTTCATTCGATAAAAAAAAAATTCAGCAAAAAAATATATTTTAAATTAGACATTTTTTTAATTCGAAGTTAAATTATTTCCAGGAATAATTATTAAGACTTGGAAATAACAATATTAAAACTTGTGAAAAGTACTATTAAGACGTACTAATTAACTTGTGAAAAATATTTTTCTTCTCCATTTTTTTTGTAATTTTTCTATAAACTCTTTGTAATTTGTTAAACTCGAAAGTGAAATCCGATCTTTCTGTTTTCGTGTCTCTATATTTACTTCCTCCTCCTCCTTTCATACTTTATTCTTTAAGCTGCCACCCGGTGCAGTCATCAATGCATATTTGTAATTTATCATAGATTTTGTTATACTTGGTTTTCTCCATGCATCTCTTGTCATCTACCACAACACAACTGTCCTTGCAACAATCATCCCTGCATATTATGTAGACTTTCTTATTGGTAGGGTGAGAAGATAGTTCGTAATTAGTGACTCGCTCATAATTCGCTCGCTAAAAACTCACTAATAACTCACTCGTTAACTTAATGAATTGATAATGAGCAAGTAAAAAAATGCAAAGGATCCAGCACTAGCAGATGAGCAAACCCAAGTTAAATTATGTACTATTTGATTGTTTGACATCTACTATTTGGCTGTTAAATTATGTTAAATTATGTTAAATTCAAAAATTTAGTGTTTTTGGTTTTGGTTAAATTTATTTTCGATTATATTTTTTAAGACTGTCGGCTTTAAGAAATTCATATTCCTCAAAATTCAAACATCAATTGGTCTTAAGTCTTAATGAGTTATGATTCAACTAAAGTGGGTAACAAGTTGAGCACAAGTTGAATTGTCAACTCAGTATTGTCTTCTCAACCCGAGTTGACTCGCTCATTAACTTAATAAACCAGGAACGAGCATACTCCAACTCGCTCAAATTCAGTTCATTAATAACCCTACTTATTGGGTAGCTAATTATATATCTCAATTAGCGGAATCAAATCTCCCTAACAAAAAAAAATAATTCTAAAAAGTTGTTGACAGTTCTTTTTTAAAACTTCTTTCCTAAGTACTCTAAACCCTTATCTCTAGTTCATTTAGCTTTTTCTCTTTTAGTTAACTGTGAAGTAAAGTTTATAAGAAAAACTTTCAAACTGAAAGTAATGTGACAGAACATTTATTTTTTATTTAATTTTTTTAATGTTGTTGGAAAAGTTAATGTGGTGGTGGTTTCCTGATATCTACAGGAGAAGACTTTGACCAAGTCTACTGTCTTTTCTAAATATTGACAATGACATTTTCTTAATGGTTGAATTCACTATAAGATATAATTCTTCAAGGCTCTTTATATTCAGTTGGTCATCTATTAGATTATTGAAGAAAAGATAAAAGAGTATTATGTAATAGTTAGGTTTCACTTCGCTATAGAATTATAGAGCATAACTATAAAGGCTAGTGGCTCACAGCAGAAAGACCATATTAAATTCTTCTTTAATTTTTTTTTTAAGCTCATAATATGTTTCAAATTCATAATACTTGGATTTATTTTCTCATCTAGTTTGCAACACATTTTTGACACTTATGTACTCTGGAACTTTCAGATTCCATTACTAATCATTCTCACTGATCTCTTTATTTTATTTTATTCGATACAGGAAAGACAAAACAAGCAAAAAGGGTGACAATTTTGATAGGTGAGGATAGTTTTTCTTTATCATGATTGATCTCAATACAGAAAATCTGAGAGTAATTTTACTATTCAATTTTTCATAATTAGAAGTGCTCATTATTCTCTATTTTTACCTCTATATTTTGTAAGATATTATTTAGCTTTCACCCTCTCTATTCATCCCATTTCATTACATGTTTTTTCTGACCAATCTTTCAGATCACCAGACAAGGTGGCAAAAACTCCGAAAGAAACTTTATTTTATAATTATGCAATATTAGGTTTAATTTTAGTTCTATGTCACTAAGCTTCATCTTATAGTTCACTATAGCAAAGAAATGTCATAGCAAAATGAAGAAAGAATGTATGCAGTAGAAAATTAAAGCCTTTTCAATTACCTGATTTGTTCTGTCAGAATTAATAACTGGCACTAATGCTTATTAGTATCCATTCTCATGCTACTCCTTTTCCTAATCATCTTTCAATCTCTGTTGAACCATGCAAATTTTCTATTTGTTCAATAATCTGTTTATTTCTCCCCCCTGTATGTCAAACCAATATTAATTCTTTGATATAAAACCTAAATTCTTTTGATTAAAGTGAAACTGATCCTAGTAATAGAACTGACTATATACAATATCAGCTGCCAGACCAGTTCCCTAGCCATGATCTCTATGTTGAGCTATCAATGTAAAATAACCTCTTGTTTAATTTGCATTAAATCTGTAATTAGTTTTTAAAATAATTAAAAATATTTCCGCTATATAGTTTGTAATGTGTATACATACTGATGACTTGTATTTGGTTTTCATGTAGGTACCGCAGTAGGATCGTTAGCATTCCTTGGAGCATGCCTAATTTTGTATTTAAAGCTTCGAAGTAGCAAAAATCCTGCCAAATGCATTTCATGGAGAAAAGACAGGCCTCAAGGAAATATTGAAATGCTCTTAGAAAAATATGGATCGGTTGCTCCAAAAAGATATAAACATGCAGAGGTAAAGAAAATTACCAACTCATTTCAGGATACACTAGGTAAAGGAGGTTTTGGCACCGTATACAAGGGAAGACTGCATGATGGCCGTTTGGTTGCCGTCAAAATTTTGCACAATTCTTCAAGTGATAGAGAGGAGCTTTTGAATGAGATCCTGAGCATTAGTAGAACTTCTCATGTCAATGTTGTTAGTCTACTAGGCTTTTGCATTGAAGGCTCCCAGGATGCTCTAATTTATGAATTCATGCCAAATGGATCACTCGATAATTATATATACTCTGAAAATAATAAAACTGTACTTGGCTGGGAGAAACTTTATGAAATAGCAATTGCCATTGCAAAAGGTTTAGAGTATTTACACCGAGGTTGTAATGCACGTATTGTGCATTTTGATATAAAACCTCATAACATTCTGTTAGATGAAGATTTCAACCCAAAAATTGCAGATTTCGGTTTGGCAAAATTGTGTCCGCCTAAAGAGAGCATTCTTTCAATGGCTGAGATGAGGGGAACCATCGGGTACATTGCTCCCGAAGTCTTCTATAGAAGTTTTGGTGTTGTTTCAACGAAATCTGATGTATACAGTTATGGAATGATGGTGTTGGAGATAGTAGGAGGAAGGACGAATGCAAAACCAAGTGCTGAAAACTCAAGCCAAGTGTACTTTCCACATAGGCTTTATGATTGTCTTATTGAAGACAGTCCAATACAACAAGCTTCTGATGTATTATCAATTGAAATTGAAGAAATTGCAAAGAAGATGGGCATGGTTGGTTTGTGGTGCACACAAACGATGCCGGCAAATCGGCCCTCGATGAACAGAGTTGTGGAAATGCTGGAGGAAAGTTTAGATGAATTGGAAATGCCGCCAAAACCATACCTCTGTTCTCCGCCTCATTCAACAATATTAAATTCATAGTTTGATTCTGATTGTTTAATTGGGACAAACACACTATGAGTATATGGATATTCAGTTTCACGGGTATTCTTCAATGTTATTTGTGTAAAAAAATTGAAATTTGCGTTTATATTTGGAATGTTTACATTTGACACTATATCTACATTTGGTAATTTTATATTTGCCATTGTATTAGTGAAAGCACTGATGGAAAAGAATTAAGATTTATGTACATTTATGCATATGTAGATGCTGCTAATAATGTATTTGCTTGAAATTATCGTGTAATTAAAATGAAAAAGTAAAAACAAAGAACTGGCATTAGGAAACATGCTCTTATAGGCCTTTTGGCCGCGCTTGTATTACGAAACGTAGTAATATATATATATATATCGTCTTCTTCAACACTTCCCAGTGTAAAAGGAGATGGGGCCAAGGAAGTTCATGCGGTTCTGTGAGACGCATGCAATTTGGCCACAAACCGCACATTAATCCTCAGGTTTCTTAATTTTTCTAACAGTATACAACTTCAGAGATTACTCGACCTCCACGCTCCACTACTCTTTAGGGACCAATTATATGCCTAGAAATTACGTCCTACCACACAAAGGAAACCTATAAATAGATTATATATACCATGTATCTTTCAATTTAGCAAATTTACGTCCTACCACACATGTAACTTGTTTTGAATAATCGCCTTTGATCACTATCGGTATGTATCGTTGACACCCATACACCATCGTCTCTTTCTGGATGCGTGCTTTAATAATTTAATGGCGGCATCTATGGTTCCTTTGGACATAAAAAAAAATAGACTAAAAAATACGAAATTAAAAAAGTGTGTGCTCTTATCATCGCCACATTTCATAATTGTATCTTTTATCTGTTTTCTCTATAATTTTAGTTTCACCGTCAGTTTTACCTTCTAAACCAGCCTTAGTTGAGTCTTTTTTGGCAAGTTTCTTCAGGATAAAATCCCTTGAGGGGGGGGGGTCGCCTGGTCTAGTTTGTTTGTCTATGGTTTCATTCAATATCATGGAAGACTTTATAAACGAATTAATGGCTGTTGGCATTTAGTAAAGAGAGATAATCATGAAAATATTTGATTAATTGATGGTGTGTTTTCTTTGGTAACACGAAGAGTCTCAAGAGGTTAGTGTAAATTGAAAATGAAGAGTTAATCCAAGGGCTTTTCTTAATCAGAGATTAATCAAGATTTTTTTATTTTGATTTCTTTGCTTGGTTCAAAATGAAAAATAAGACACTCTATTTATACTTGCTATAGAAATCTTTGTATCCTATTTAAATATTAATAATTCTAGATATTTCCCAGGCAACCTAGTAAAGTGAATATGGTTGACGTACTCTTCTAGAAATTTCCTAACTAATCGAGTAAAATTAATTGCATAATTTTTCTGAAAATTTTCTATTTATAAAATTGAGTTGAGTTCGACCAGTGTTGCTTTCTCGATATATAGCTGATGATATCATGTTATGAGAACTAAGTTAACAATACAGTCAATTGGAGCATGTGGTTTCAATTATTTATTGTCTATCGTAGTCTTCTATGGTGTTAGATGACTTTGAATATTCTACTGTTCTTTTCAAATGATCAATTTCATTTTTTTTTTCTCTTCTTATATATAAAATGTGTGGTATGAAGGCATTTCGGACCAAAACGGCAGAAAAACCAAATATATAAAGAAAAGTGAGGACAATTGCAAACACACATTTACTTTGTTATAGAATATAAAATTTTTATTCTTCTTTTAGAAAATAAATTGTATCACTATTCCTGTTTCCCTTTCTTTTTAATTTGGAGACGAATTTTCGCACACAATATTTTTCACTCTAACTATCTTTCCTAGCAAAATAAACAGGATAACCGTTAAAGTGTACAAATTGCTACTAGCTAGTATGCCTTTTAATTAACTAGGAAGCAACATCTGAGGAGAAATAGTAAGAAATATCTAAGGGTGTCAATATATGACACTCTTTTATCTGTTTATCCGATCTGTATCGTATTCAAAAAGACAGATAAAGATAAGATTTTTTCTGTTAGTTTATCGGGTATGGCTACGGGTAAGAGTAAGTTTTTCTTTTTTGGTTATCATAATGGGTAGGGGTATTGGTAAAGACCATTTCTTACATGTTATCCTATAGGATAATTTTTAAAATTAATATAATACTTATAGTCTTATAGATATATATTTATATAGAGATGATACATGATATGATAAAATTTTGTATTTCATTAAATTTTCATACTACATATTAATTAGTTGTATTAATTATTAATTTTTTTCTAGCCACTACCAAGCAATTTCAAAAAGAAATTATTATATTTTTCTTGTTTTGAAAATTATTTTATCAAGCTTCACAAATTGAGATGTCAATGGCATTTTTGATCCATTTACCTGACCTTTATTGTATTCGTAAAGCCGAGTCAAGAAAAGATTTTTTGTGAACTTATCAGGTACGGGTAAAGATAAAGATTTTTCATTATCATAACTGGTACGGGTATGAAAATTCTTCCACCGAACTTGTATCGTATTTTGTCAGCCAAATATTAAGAGGAAAGTTCAAATGCCTTCATTTTTTGTGCCTCCATCTTGCCTCTATTTTATGAAGTATAATAACTATCAGATTAAAAACTTAAACATCAAAATAGAACTGTTAGATTTGATCTATGTTAGTTTCTCTATATGCATGAAAAAAATATTGATTTTCGATTTAATTTTTATGTATATCAATAAGTTGAAAATTAACATTAAAAAATCATCGACATTAGTGTGTTTTTACAAACTCATGATAACAAACAAAATAAAATTCAAATGTGATAATCTTTTACAAGTGCATAAATAAAATAATGTAGATCATATCTGACAGTTTTATTTTGATATTTTAAGTTTTAAATTTTGAATTATTATATTTTTAAAAAATGTAGATGCATAGAAAATGAAGTTGTTTCGACCTTCCTCCAGTATTAATTATAATGTTGATCATATTTGACAATTTTATTTTGACATTTTAAGTTTTAAATTTTGAGTTATTATATTTTAAAATAGATATAAAATGAAGTTATTTGAACCTTCCTCCAATATTAATTCCTATAATATTTCAGCAATAATATCCCAATGGGGGGATTTTTTAATAATAATGGGGACCTAAGTGCTTGTCTTTCAATAATAATGGGGGGAATCTGGACCTTGCTTTTGCTTTTGCTTGGGTTGCATTTGGATGAGATAAACAACAGTACTAATTCCGGTTGGCGACTATTCTGAACTACTATTCTACGTTTGGACGTGTTTGAGTTAGCAAAAATGGACTATTCTTTATTTATCTTTTGTAGATTAGCATGTTATTCTACTAACTCAATCAAAAGTTGGGTTAGCTCAAACTCACTATTCTCACTAATCAATATCTTCATCCAAACACACCCAAATGAATAGTGTAATGATTTACGGAGGTAATTGAAAATGAAGGTATATCCAAGGGTTTTTCTTAATCAGTGGTTAATCAAGATTTTTTTTTCCTTTGATTTCATAGCTTCGGTTCAAAATGGAGACGAAGACACTCTATTTATCCATGAAATATCTATACCCAATTTAAATATTAATAATTATAGATATTTTCCAACAAACCTAGGAAAGTAAATATGCTCGACTCTTATAGAAATTTCCTAATTAATCTAATTAATCTATTAAAATTAATTTTATAATTTTTCTAAAAAAATATATTTTTAAAATTGAGTTGAGTTGGACCTGTGTTGCCTAAATTAACTAATTAACCAAACCACGTAATTAAATAGTAAATATCTACTCAAGCACAAGATTTTAGAAATAAGTCAACAATAATACAATCAATTGCATGGAAAACTATTATTCTCCTTGAAATTTCTTGGAAAATCGGCGCATGTGGTTTCAATTAATTGTCTATCGTTAGTCTTCTATGGAGTTAGATGACTTTGAAAGTTTGAATAATCTATTGTTCTTTTCAAATTGTCAATTTCATTTCTTTTCAAATGTGTGGTACGAAGGCATTTCGGATCAAAACGGCAGAAAAACCAAAAATATAAAGAAAAGTGAGGAGAATTGCAACACACATTAATTTACTTTGTTCTAGAATATATAATTGTTATTCTTCTTTTAGAAAAAAAAAAGTATCACTACCTGTTTCCCTTTCTTTTTAATTTGGAGACGAATTTTCGCAAACAAGGCCTTTCATTCAGCTATTTTTCCAGAAATGAACTGCCAGAAATAATTATTGAGCCGAAATTTTATTAACACCCTCAATTAAAAAAATACACAAATGCCCTCGATATTTTTTTTTATTTTGAAAAATACACCAACTGCTAGGATTCCTGGCGGTTCTCTAAGAAATGAACCACCAGGAATCCTAACAATTGAGGTTATTTAGCATTTTTTTATGTCGAGGATATGATGTTATTTTTTTATTGTTTTGTATTATATTTTTTGCTTGTTATATGATTTTATTGTTGTGTTATATTGTTCGTTTTTGTTATTACTGTCCGTAATGTTTGACAATGGATAAAGATTTTTTTATTATCATGACGGATACGGGTATGAAAATTCTTTGACCCAATCCGCATCGTATCTTGTCGGCTAAATATTAAGAGGAAGGTTCATATGCCTTTATTTTTTGTACCTCCATCATGCCTCCATTTTAGTATTTTAATAACTAAAAAAATAAAAACTTAAACGTCAAAATAAATCTGTTAGATTTGATCTATGTTATTTTCTCTATATGCAGGAAAAATAAATTACTTTTTGATTTTATTTTTATATGAATCAATAAGTTAAAAATTAGTGTCTAAAAATTATCCATAATAGTGTGTATTTCCAAGTTGTTGATGACAAATAAAATAAAGTTTAAATGTCATAATATTTATATGTGCATAAATAAAATAATATAGATCATATATGACAGTTTTATTTTGACATTTTAAGTTTTAAATTTTGAGTTATTACATTTTTAAACATAAAAATATGATGTAGAAAAATAAAGGTATTTGAACCTTTCTCCAATATTAATTCTACAATATCTCCGCAATAATATCCCAATAATAGGGACCTAAGTGCTTGTCTTTCAATAATATGCCAGCTGTCAAGGTCAAATTCAATCCATGGAAAATTATATAAGAGGTTACAAGAATAACATGTCTGTATCCTTTTGTGTTCTCCAAAGTTTAGAAATAGCTGTAAGCCTATAACTTAATATCTCACTTGGTTCCATCTTTAATGGCCACTTCTGTACTGGCTTGTCTTTTTTTCATTTGCATCCTTCCCTGCTTCGCCAACTCATGTAATACGACTACACTTCAATGTGATCCTTCTATTCAAATTAAGCCTCCTTTCTACCTTCAATCAGATGCTATGAAGGATCCTAGTTGCCTAGGTTCTGTAAGGATTAAATGTGGCAATGTGTTCCCAATTCTCTTCTGGCAAAATGTATGGCTCCCAATCAAAAGCATCTCATATAACACCAACATTATTATTGTTCAAGATCCTTATCTTAATAGTTCTTTGAAAAATTCTGGCTGTGGTAATCTTTATTTTAATTTTTCTAGTCCTGTTAAGTCTAACAATGAGATGTATAATTTATTGAATAGTAGCCTTTCTTCTGTGAGATGTACTAACCATCCTAATCAGATAGAATCACCACCCAAGATATTTGGAATTGATTACAAACTTAGTTACTCTCCGTCTCTTCATGAGGATGATAAATTGCTACAGAATTGTTCGAGGCCTGATAGTTCCCTTGACCCATCTTTTGAGTACATTCTCTCATTCAAAAATGACAGTTCAGAGCTTTCTCTACTATCAGCTAATTACTCAGGTGAACTTGTCGCACGACCCGGTTGCTTTAAATACTCGACAGAAGTTTTCGATCCTGAGGATGGTAAAGGTTAGTAGTTTGTATATTTTATCAATTTATCCTGTTATTTTTCTTTAACCTCTTTGTAAATTATGGACAGTTCATCTCTCTCTCTTTTTCTTTTTTGTAGTTTTTCTTTATTCTCTTTGTAATTTGTCAAACTCTACAGAGAAATCCGATCTTTCTGTATTCTTCTCTGTATTTCCTTCTTCCTTCTCCTTTCATAGTTTATTCTTTAAGCTGCCATCATCAATGCATATTTGTAAATTATCAAAGGATTTGTTATACTTGGTTTTCTCCATGCATCTCTTGTCAGCTGCCACAACACAACTGTCCTTGCAAGTTGGAACTCATCCCTGCATATTATGTAGACTTTCTTATTGGTAAGGGTGAGAAAATAGTTTGTAACTCGTGACTCTCTCATAATTCGATTGCTAAAAATTTGCTAATAACTCGCTTGTTAACTTAATGAACTGAGCATGAGCAGACCCCAACTCACTCATTGCCAACTCAAGTTACATAAATTCATGCCACATCCAATCCCAACCAGATTGAAATCCAAGTAAAAAAAAAATGCACTGGACCCAGCACCAACAGATGAGCAAACCCGAGTTAAATTATGTACTATTTGGTTGTTTGACATGTACTATTTAGCTGTTAAATTATGTTAAATTCAAAGATTAGTGATTTTTTGGGGTTGCTTTCTATTATATATTAGTTACGACTTTTGGCTTTAAGAAATTCAAATTCCCCAAAATTCAAATATGAATTGGTCTTAAGTCTTAATGAGTTATGAGCCAACTCGAGTTGGTAATAAGTTGAGCACGAGTTGAGTTGTCAACTCAACATTGTCTTCTCAATTCGAGTTGACTCGCTCATTAACTTAATGAACTGAGCACGATCAAACTCCAACTCACTCAAACTCAGTTCATTAACAGCCCGACTTATTGGTATCTAATTATATTTCTTAACTAGCGGAATCAAATATCCCTAACAAAAAAAACAAAATTGAACAAGTTGTTGACAGTTTTTTTTTAAAACTTCTTTCCTAAGTACTCTAAATAAATGCATATTAGCGGAATCAAATCTCTAGTTCATTAGCTTGTTTCTTTTAGTCAACTGTGAAGTCAATTTATAAGAAAAGCTTTCAAACAGAAAGTAATGTGACTTTGCTTGACTTTAACGAAGTCTGCCTTCTTTTCTACTTCCCCTCTTATTAAATATTGACAATGACTTTGCTTTTTAAATGGTTGAATTCACTATTAGATATTTAAAATTCTTAAAGGCTCTTTATATTCAGTTGGTCATCTATTAGATTATTTCAGGAAAGATAAAAGAGTATATGTAAAACTTAGCTTTAACTTGGCTATATAATTATAGAGCATAAGCATAACTATAAAGGCTAGTGGCTCCCAGCAGAAATATCATATTAAAAGTACTCTAAAATTTTCAGATTCCATTACTTATCACTTTCACTGACTTCTCTATTTTATTTTATCAATACAGGAAAAAAGACAACACAAGCAAGAAGGGTAATAATTTTGATAGGTGAGGATAGTTTTTCTTCATCATGATTGATCTCAATACAGAAAATCTGTGAGTAATTTTACACTTTATTTTCATAAATAAAAGTGCTCATTATTCTCTATTTTCACCTATATATTTTTTAAAATATTATTTAGCTTGCATCCTCTCTATTCATCCCATTTCATTACATGTTTTACCTGACCATTCTTTCAGATCACCAGACAAGGTGGCAAAAACTCTTAAAGAAACTTTATTTTATAATTATGCAATATTAAGTTAAATTTACTTTGATATGAAACCTATATTCTTTTGGTTAAAGAGAAACTGATCCTAGTAAAAGAACTTACTATATACTATATCAGCTGCCATACCAGTTCCCTAGCCATGATCTCTGTGTTGAGCTATCAATGTAAATTATCCCAACATGCTCTCCTTCGGATCAAGCTAAAAAAATATTCGAACTAGCGGAGGGTAATTTTAATTTCATATTTTATAAATTAGTGACTTCAATGGTTACATATGCAAGAGATTGTTTGCCAGTTTAAATGATTGAAAATATTCTCCTGTTTGCATGAAATCTGCAATTAGTTTCTATCAATAATTAAAAATGTTTCTACTCTATCGTTTGTAATGTTTATACATACTGATTACATGTATTTGGTTTTAATGTAGTTACTCTAGTAGGATCTATTGCATTCCTTGGAGTATGCCTTGTTTGGTATTTAAAGCTTCGAAGTAGCAAAAACTCTGCCGAATGCATTTTATGGAGCAAAGACAGACCTGAAGGAAATATTGAAGTGCTCTTAGAAAAATATGGATTGTTTGCGCCAAAACGATACAAATATGCTGAGGTAAAGAAAATTACAGGCTCGTTTCAGCATACACTGGGTAAAGGAGGCTTTGGCACTGTATACAGAGGAATACTTCAGGATGGCCGTTTGGTTGCTGTCAAAATTTTGCACAATTTTTCATGTGGTAGAGAAGAGCTTTTGAATGAGGTTCTCAGCATTGGCAGAACTTCTCATGTCAATGTGGTCAGTCTTCTAGGCTTTTGCATTGAAGGTTCCAAGGATGCTCTAATTTATGAATACATGCCAAATGGATCACTCGATAATTATATATACTCTGAAAACCCAAAAGCAGTTCTTGGTTGGGAAAAGATTTATGAAATAGCAATTGGTATTGCAAGAGATTTAGAGTATTTACACCGAGGATGCAATGCACGTATTGTGCATTTTGATATAAAACCTCAGAATATCCTGTTGGATGAAGATTTCAACCCAAAAATTGTAGATTTTGGTTTGGCAAAATTGTGTCCACCAAAAGAGAGCATTATTTCAATGGCTGAGATGAGGGGAACCATCGGGTATATTGCTCCCGAAGTCTTCTCGAGGAGTTTTGGTGTTGTTTCAACCAAATCTGATGTATACAGTTATGGAATGATGGTGTTGGAGATGGTAGGAGGAAGAGCGAATGCAAAACCAAGTGCTGAAAACTCAAGCCAAGTGTACTTTCCACATTGGCTTTATGATTGTCTTGTTGAAGGCAGTCCAATACAGCTACAAGCTTGTGATGTAATATCAATGGAAATTGAAGAAATTGCAAAGAAGATGGGCATGGTTGGTTTGTGGTGCACTCAAACGACACCAGCTAATCGGCCCTCGATGAACAGAGTAATGGAAATGCTGGAGAAAAGTTTAGATGAATTGGAAATGCCACCAAAACCATACCTGTTTTCTTCCCCTCATTCCACAATATTATCAGATACTTAATTCACAGTCTGATTCTGACTGTTACATAGGTGCTAACACATTATTAGTATGGGTATTCTGTTAGAAATATATTTTGAAAACTCAAAATTCTATATAAATAAAATTACTTATTTTAATATTAACGTTTTAATCTTCATGAATTATGGAGCTATTTGTGAATTAATTCCTTTGATCCAATTTCTGCATAAAAGCTCATTATGCACAGCCACAGAAAATCAAATCAAATGTATATTGGATATGAATTGTGCCTAGTATCAATGCTCTACGTTAGCACCAGCAAGCAACTTAAATCCATTTCCGTTTGAGCTATGCATATGATGACTGTTTCATTTTCATTAAAATATTACTGTTAATTATAATTGTCATTAATGTACATACTGATCTATAAAAGGTGCATGATATTTGTTGAGCAAGTGATCTAGGAGCTGAGGAAATTCCTCTTAGCTCTATAATTCATAAAATTTATATTCTCCCACAAACAATTTTTTTTTTTTATAGTAAAACTATTATTTTGCTACCATTGTTGAAAGAAGCTACATCAACCTCTACCACGGTTGCGCCCGCAGGCAGAGGAATACCGGCGTAACTTGGGGCAAGCTTAACCGATTATTCCTGCGCTTAGGACGGGAAGTTGCCTTAGGTCCGCATTTGCAGCTCCGGGTAATAAAGTTTTAATTATTTTCTTGATTATATTTTTAATATAATTATTATTTATTTTATTGATCAAAATTCAGATTTAAAATTAGTTGGTTAGTTAATATTTTTCCAACATATTCTTCAATGTTATTTGAGTAAAAAAATTGAAATTTGCGTTTATATTTGGAATGTTTACATCTGACGCTATATATCTACATTTGGTAATTTATATTTAACATTGGTTTAAAATCAATGATGGAAAATAATTAAGATTTATGTACATTTATGCATATTTAGGTGCTGCCAATTATGTATATGCTTGAAAGTATTGTGTAGTTATAATGAAAGAGTAAAACAAAGAACTGACATTAAGAAACCTTGCTATGATAGGCTTTCGTGCCGCGCTAGTATTACAAAATGTAGTAATATATATCACCTTCTTCAACACTTCCCACTGGAAAAGCAGATGGGCCCAAGGAATGTCATGTGGTTCACTGAAACACATGCAATTTGGTCACAAACTGCACGGTAACCGTCAGGTTTCATAAAATTTCTGACAGTACTTACGACTTCAGAGATCAAAACATTTACTTTAAATTTTTGCCAAATCAGAAGATCAAAACATCAACTCCAAAAATACAGATTTTGTCTAGCCTTGCGAAAGGTTGAGATCTGATCACTCAAAACCTTAAATAATAATTCCCTGCGGATCGACATCCAATTATATTACCTGATAGGATTATGCGCTTGTAATCCGACTCGTATAGGAAATTGGGTTATAAATTTTATTAGCTATACATATTTCTTTCATCAGGACCGCAACCAAAAATACATTATACTCTGGTTTCAGTCCATTACCAATTATTCTACTCATTCGCTGGTGAATAATCTTCTCTTCATGGTCAATTTAGGCAAATCTCGTTGCAGAGGGACTTCACCTTCCTGAAATATTGGTTGATTGTCATGTTGCCTTGTAAGATTGTCATGAGCTTCTTTTCTTGTAGTTGGAGGCATGCATCATTTTTCTTGGAGAAGGGAGTTGCTAAGATGTTCCATGCGGATTTCGCTTCTCTAATGTACTCCAGCAGGTTTTCTTCAACCGACGTCCTGAGTATATAGATCGTCTTTCCATCCTTAATTCACAATTCCGCAGAGCCTCTTTATCTTCGGATGGAGTCCTCTTTCTTCTCTAGTTTGTTTAGAGTCATCAGAATTTTCTAGTTCTTTGGTTGCAACCTTTTGGCAGAGTCATCTTTGACCCGCCTACCACTTCCCTGTTGGAAATTATTTGGATTGTGGATGGTATAACATAGGAGTTTATATAACTTGATTTTTTTATTTAAAAGAGTATACAAGATTTACAAGGCTTTGATATATTTTCTCACTTATGCACATGCCTCACTTTCTAATTCACAATACTCCATAAGCTCTACATTTTATTTATACCACTAAATGTCGGTAGTAAACATTCTAGATAATACATATACGTTTTCTATTACCGACATATATTTTGGCAGTTTACAATTCTTTATAATATGCAAGATACATAAAAATATACGTACTATTAAGAAGCATCTAGTCATTCTATTTTTACCATGTCTATGATAGTCTAGAAGGGGTTATTGGGCCTGGGCCTTCGGTGATGTTAGTTTCAACATTCCCATAGAGACTATATGCACTTATGCAGGCCTTCCAAATATAGTTATTGTTATTAAATTTTTTAAAACAACCAGATATTAAAGTTAAGTTATTTTGGACCAAATATAGTACTGTTCTTATGCAGGCCTTCCAAATATTGAAGCTAAGTTATTTTGTATTAAAGTTAAGTTATTATGCACTTATGCAGGCCTTCCAAATATACAGTACTGTTCTTTTCAAATGGTCAAATTCATTTTTATTTTCCTATCAATCTCCATCTATAAAATGTGTGCTACAAAGGTATTTTGGACCATTACGGCAGAAAAATAAAAAAATATAAACGAAAGTAAGTAGAACTACAACGCACTTGATCAAAGTCTTATCTGGACTTAGATGACTTGTTTGAATATACCAGTATCATTCTTTTCAAATGGTTAATTCATTTTTTATTTTCCTATTAATCTCCATCTATAAAATGTGTGGTACAAAGGCATTTTGGACCATTACGGCAGAAAAATTAAAAATATAAATAAAAGTAAGTAGAACTACAACGCACATGAAAGTCTTATCTAGACTTAGATGAATTTGAAGTTTGAATATACCAGTACCGTTCTTTTCAAATGGTCATTTTCATTTTTATTTTCCTCTTATTATTATGTCTAATCTCCATCTATAAAATGTGTGTTCGGCAGAAAAATAAAAAATTTAAACAAAAGTAAGTAGTACTGCAATGCACATTTAGTTTGTTATAGAATAATTTTTAATCTTTTTTATTAGAAAAAAATATATCACACCTATTTCCTTTAATTTTAATTTGGAAACGAATTTTTGCGCACAATATCCTTCACTCAACCATTTTTCCCAGAAAAATAAACAGGACAACCGTACATGTGTACAAATTAATTGGCTGCTAGAAAAGGGCATAATTGATAATTGTATCTTATAAGACGGACATTTTTTCTAAACAAGTTACATTTTTTTTTCTGCTTTTAATAAAGTATAAATGGGTATTTTATAAACTTGAAATGAGTTTTAATATAAAACACAATAAAATGAGTAAATTTGTGAGTTTCCAAAATTTAGAGGAGAAATATGTAATTTTGAAGTTTTTGAGGGTTATACGTGATATCCCCCCTACATTGGGGGATATAAGGTTGTAATAGTAGCACTTCTGTATCCGTATCTTCTCCAAAGTATAGAAATAGCTATAACTTAATGGCCACTTCAGTACTGGCCTGTCTTTTTTTCACTCTCTTCCTTCCCTGCTTCTCCAACTCTTGTACAACTACACTTCCATGTGATCCTTCTATTCAAATTAACCCTCCTTTCTATCTCCAATCAGATCCTAATTGTCATGGTTATTTACCGATTGGATGTGATGATATTAATAAACCATTTCTCTCTTGGTTTTCAAAGATACTACCATTAGAAAGCCTTTCATTTGACCCAAACATTATTGTGGTTCAAAATCCTTATCTTAGTAGTTCTTTGAATAAATCTGGCTGTGGTAATCTTTATTTTAATTTTTCTACTCCTGTCCATGAGATGTATGATATGATGTATGATAATGTTTTGAATAATATCCTCACTTCTCTAAGATGTTACCCTCCTAATCGGATACAATTACCACACACGATATCTGGAACGGATTACAACCTTAGCTACTCGCCGTCTCTTGATGAAGATGATACTCATCCACAGAATTGTTTGAGGCCTGATAATTCCCTTGCACCATATTTTGAGTACAGTTTTTCATTTGCAAATGACAGCCAACAGCTGTCTCTGCTATCAGCTAGTTATTCAGGGGATCTTCTAGCACGACCCGGTTGCTATGCAAACTCGATAGAGGTTCTCAATCATGAAGGTGTTGAAGGTTAGTAGCTTTCATATTTTATCAATTTATCCTGTAATTTTTTTTAAACCTCTTTGTAAACAGGGGCGGAACTCGACTTTGAGTATAGGGGTGGCTGACCGACTAAACATCGCATATTTAAAAAAAAATCAAAATCAAAATCTATATAACACAAGCTAATATGATTCTTCACTAATTGATTTCAAAAAAATACAATAAATAACTAACACCAGTAAAATGTCATGTCTATCAAATTATTTTGACTTAATTTAATATTTTATGCAAAAAAAAAATCTAAATGACATCGTGAATAGAAAAATATAATATTAATAATTTAATATGAAAGTAAAATATTAAAATGATGATAAAGATACAATGAATAACAACTTGTTAAAATTCTTGAATAAAAGAGAAATCTTAATTTTAAGAAATAAAATACATCATGTGGGCTTCATAGTAATTTTAATTTGAGTTTTTATTTTGATTTTTTTATCTTTTCAGACAAAATTTTCTTATTTGTCAATCATATTCCTTTATATTTCCAATAAATTTCTTTTTTGGGATAATTGTGCATTAAAAAATTTCAATAATTTTCTTTTTTTCTTTCAGATACTTGGTAATCATGTTTTCCAAATTAGTACTTCTATTTTTTTCCTATTGTACCATTGACATTTTTATTGTTCAACAACTTTCTAATTATTTATATTTTTTTACATGATTAAAGATGCCTTTTTTCGTATAATTGGAAAACCAAAGTGTTATTCTTTTTAAAGTGACATGTCATTTTTAGATTCAACCCCTTCAATCTTTTGTATTCTACATGGAAGGAGCTAACACTTATAAAATAAAATTTTCAATTAAAATTACAAGTACATGATAAACAATTTTGGAAATATTGGGGGTGGCTTAGCCACCCCTAGCCATACTTACCTTCCTCCTCTGTTTGTAAATTATGGACAGTTCACCTCATTTTTTTGTAATTTTTTTAATCTCTTTGTAATTTGTCAAACTCAACAGAGAAATCCGATCTTTCTGTTTTCTTCTCTGTATTTCCTTATTCCTTCTCCATTCATAGTTTCTTCTTTAAGCCGGTGCAGTCATCAATGCAGTTTCTTCTTCCTTCTCCTTTCTTTGTTTCTCCGTAAATTTCTCAAAGAATTTATTATATATACTTGGTTTTCTCCATGCATCTCTTGTCAGCTGCCACAACACAACTGCATGTCGTTGCAAATATCATCCTTGTTTATTATGTAGGCTTTCTTATTAGGTATCTAATTATGTTTCTCAATTAAAGGAGTCAAATCTCCAATTATTTGAATCCCAAAAGATTTGAAAATAGTCAATTGAACGATGCACACAAAATACTTGGGGGTATGTCGGGTACTATTCTACTACCACCCTGATTTTTTTATCTGAAATATGCAAAGATCAAGTTCAGCGGTAATGTCATATTTCACCAATATTTATCTGGACTTCTAATCGAGAGGAACAAGTTGGGGACAGGTAAAACAAAAAGTAAAACAAAATAAAAAAAGTTGTTGACAGTTCTTTTTATTAAACTTCTTTCCAAGGTACTCTAAACCCTTAACTCCATTTCATTGAAGGGTGGAGTCACACTCATCTAGGTGTATAGGCAGCTGTTTATTTCTGAATTTTGAAAAAAAACACTTTATCTTTATATAGCATATTTGGATCTGGGTTTCACTTGCCCCTGTATATGTGTTTCGCCTACCTCTTATTGAGCCCTGGTCGTTGGTGAAATTGGCCGACTCGCTGCAAATTTGGCAAAGTTTTTATTTAAAAAAATATAACGAATGGGGGACCGGAATAAGAGTGTGACAGCGAGACTACACAATGAACACGTCATATTATTTTAAAGTAATGAGCCAAATTCATATACAAAAGGAATGAGTCTAACTTTATTATAAAACATTAAATTAATTTTTGAGGCTTAATTAACTGTTCAAAAATTGTCCGAATTTCAAAAGAAGGATGACTATACTATGCTTCAAAGTAAAATTTATAATTTAATTAATGCTTTACGTACATCAAATATTTTTTAATTTAGTTTTGCAAAAAAAATTCGAGTCTCCCATCTAATTCAACCAATTCTTACTAATTCTCCATCCGCTTCAATTGATAATTAATAATAATATTTTAATTAAAAATAATTATAAATTAAATAAAAAGTTAATATAAATTGAATAAAAAGTTAATATAAATTGAATAAAAAGTTAATATAAATTAAATAAAAAGTTAATATAAATTAAAAAAAATTGCCTGCCTCTCGTGAAAATCCTAGCTAGCCACGGCCATGTTTCATTAGCTTGTTTCTTTTGGTCAATAGTGAAGTCAATATTAAGAAAAGCTTTCACACTGAAAGTAATGTGACCAAACAATTATTGCTAGAGTTTTTGAATGTTTTTGGAAAAATCAATGTGGTGGTGGTTTCCTTATATTAACAGGAGAAGACTTTCATCAAGTCTACTCTCTTTTCTGCTCATGTCTTTTATCAAATACACTATTGCCTGCCTTCTTTTCTACTTCCCCTCTAAGTCTACATGTAACTGAAAGGTGTTATAGAAGATTCTTCTCCGAGAAACAAAAGGCAGTGGGCCCTGTGGAGGGAGAGAAATAGAATATTCTTCTCCGAGAAACAAAAGGCAGTGGGGTAGTGGGCCATTTAATTAGTGACACAACGTTAGAGATACGTACAGAGGTGTTTGGGCAACAGTTAGGCTTAGATATTTAAATTTGCACTGCGTTACTCCATGTATAGATTGTTAATTGGGGGGGGGGGGGGGGGGGGGGGGGGGGGGGGCTACGTACAATGAATGGGGGTCAATTGACCCCTATTCATTTGTAATTTTTTTTTTTATATCTTATTTTTAATATAATTTAAACTAAAATATTATGAATATGGTGAAATTGACCCCCATTCGTAATAGAAATTTTTTATGTACTTGACCCCATTCATGTTTAATCCCCATAGCCTGAAAGTCTGGCTCCGCCCCCGGGGGAGTATAAGGCGCTCGTTACAAACTTTTCTGTAATTATTCTTTTTATCTAATATATCCATTGCCGGTACTTTGCCGTCAACCAACAAAAAAAAAAAACTGAAAGGTGTTATTAAATATTTGCTATGTCAATGCTTTCTAAATGGTTGAATTCACTATTAGATATTTAAAATAAAGGCTCTTTATATTCAATTGGCCATCTATTAGATTATTAATTCAGAAAAGATAAAAGAGTATATGTAATACTTAGCTTTCACTTGGCTATAGAATTATAGAGCATATGTAATACAAAGCATAGTCGGAGACAACTATAAAGGCTAGTGGCTCACAGCAGAAAGACCATATTAAATTCTTCTTTAATTTGTTCGTTTTTAAGCTCATAACACTTGCGTTTATTTTCTATTCTGGTTTTCAACTTATCTCTGACACTGATGTACTCTGGAATTTCCAGATTCGATTAATAATCGCTCTCACTGACATCTATATTTTATTGTATGCAATGCAGAAAAGACAAACAAAGCAACAAGGATGATATGTTTGATAGGTGAGGATAGTTTTTTCAATTGGAGAGTAATTTTACTCTTCAATTTTTCATAATTAAAAGTGCTCATTATTCTCTTTTTCATCTCTATATTTTCTAATATATTTCATTTAGCTTGCATCTCCTTTATTCATCCCATTTCATTACTTTTTTTTTTTCTGGCCATTCTTTCATATCACCAGACAAGGTGCTAATCCAGCGCACCAAGTTTCATCTCAGATCTGAAATAAACTTTACATTATAATTATGCAATATTAGGTTAAATTTACTTCTATGTCACTAAATTTTATCTTACAGTCCACTATAGCAAATAAATGTCAAATAAAAATAAGGAAGAATGTACGAAGTACAAAATTAAAGCCTTTTCAATAACCTGATTTGTTCTGTCAGAATTAATAACTGGCACTGATGCATGTCAGTATCAATTCATAATATCTGTTGAACCATGCTAATTTTCTATTTCTTCCGTAATCTATTTGTTTTGTGATGTTTATTTTCTTCCACCTGTTTGTCGAACAGATATTTTTCATCAAAAACCTAAATTCTTTGGTTAAAATATTAGTTTCTAAAAATAATAAAAAAATATTTTCACTCTATTAGTTTCTAAAATTTTTTTTCACAGCGTACTGATTACTTGTATTTGGTTTTCATGTGCAGTATTCATTATAATATTCCTTGGAGTTATAGCATTCCTTGGAGTATGCCTTATTTGGCTTTTAAAGCTTCGAAGTACCAAAAATTCTGCCGAATGCATTTCACGGAGCAAAGCCAGTCCTGAAGGATATATTGAAATACTCTTAGAAAAATATGGATCGTTTGCACCAAAAAGATACAACTATGATGAGGTAAAAAAAATTACAGGCTTGTTTCAGCATAGACTAGGTAAAGGAGGCTTTGGCACTGTATATAGAGGAATACTTCAGGATGGCCGTTTAGTTGCTGTGAAAATTTTGCACAAATTTTCATGTGGTAGAGAAGAGCTTTTGAATGAGGTTCTCAGCATTGGCAGAACTTCTCATGTCAATATGGTCAGTCTTCTAGGCTTTTGCATTGAAGGCTCCAAGCATGCCCTAATTTTTGAATACATGCCAAATGGATCACTCGGCAATTATATATACTCTAAAAATGCAAAATCAGTTCTTGGTTGGCCAAAACTTTATGAAATAGCAGTCGGTATTGCAAGAGGTTTAGAGTATTTACACCGGAGTTGCAATCCACATATTGTGCATTTTGATATAAAACCTCAGAATATTTTGTTAGATGAAGATTTCAACCCAAAAATTGCAGATTTTGGTTTGGCAAAATTGTGTCCGCCAAAAGAGAGCATTATTTCAATGGCTGAGATGAGGGGAACCATTGGATACATTGCTCCCGAAGTCTTTTCTAGGAGTTTTGGTGTTGTTTCAACGAAATCTGATGTATACAGTTATGGAATGATGTTGCTGGAGATGATAGGAGGAAGAAGGAATGAAAAACCAAGTGTTGAGAACCCAAGCCAAGTGTACTTTCTACATTGGCTTTATGATTGTCTTATTGAAGGTAGTCCAATACAGCTACAAGCATGTGATGTATTATCAACAGAAATTGAAGAAATTGCAAAGAAGATGGGCATGATTGGTTTATGGTGCACACAAACAATGCCGGCTAATCGGCCCTCGATGAATAGAGTTGTGGAAATGCTGGAGAGAAGTTCAGACGAGTTGGATATGCCACCAAAACCTTACCTGTGTTCTCTGCCTCATTCCACAATAATATCACTGTTGAAGATTTGAAGATCTGATGGCTGTAACATACTCTGGGAAATATGACAGCTAAAATTTATCCCTTTCTTTGTATTGTCTAATTATCAATCACTGAATATATGTTGCTATGTTTAGCTTCATTGCTAGAAATTAGACCCTGATCACTATGTCTATAAATCAGGATATCATCTCTCTTGTAAAAACACAACAACAAATTATAAGAAATATAATGGGTGGGAGGGAGATTTATGGGAGTGCTATGTCAATTCTCTAATTACTCTTAATTTCTTTATGGAATCAGAGTGGAAGAATGTATCCTGCCGCAACCTCTTCGTTGCTTCCTACCATAACGCCTTTTTCTTCCTCCCAGTTTCACCCATTGTCTAACGGATCTCTACCCGTTAAGACATCTGACCATAAACTATTTTTCTGTTTTGACCCCTGTCTTCCACAAAATTCCCAAACTTTCCCTATAACTTACCACCATGGCTTCTGACTCAAACTTCCATACAAATACCTACAAACTGATCAATCTCATGCTCAACGGAGACAATTACCTCCCATGGTCACGGGCAATTTGCATCGCACTTGGAGGCAAAGAAAAATTAAATCACATAACAGATGCTTCTATGACAGAAGCCAAGACACCTGAATACAACAAATGGTGTGCCAGTGATCTTATAGTTATGTCTGGAATATTGAACTATATGGAACCACAGATCTACAGGATCCATGCCTATGCAAATTGTTCACACACAGAAGTGTACTCCTAAGTTTCAGTACAGCGAGCTGTACCTTTTAAAACTCGATTCTACCTCTGGTTAAGACTGCAAGTGCACAGTCCTACCGTTGGTATAGTCGGGTATCGTATCTACAGGGACGGTAAGAAAAGAACCGGACTCTACTTAAATCTACTAAAATTCTAGAAGTGAATAAATGTTGGTTTGTTGGTTGTTTCTAACAATTCTACTGATTAATAACAATACTAAAGACAATAAAAGAAGATTAAAAGTTGTTTTCAATTGATAAAAAGTGTTTCCAGAGTTTCAGATTTCATTTCTGTTTTAGCCCCGAGGTATACGGCCCGTATAGAAACCTATACGGTCCGTATGGACCACCGAGTTAATGCTGCAGTTACTGTTTCTGTGTTGATACTAATGTTTAGGGTTTCCATCGACCAGATCTAAGTTCCTTACCTCAGTTGTCGAAATTTTGGCTTAAAACTCGATTTACCGGACTCAACTACTCCCCTCTTAGATGCGTTAACCCTCAACTTTCGCTTTTTGGACTAAGTTATATAAGTCACTTGTTGCTTCACTAAAGGTATCCAAGGACTTTCGCCTCAAGAAAAGTTTCCCCTTTCGGTACTCATTGGTTCGTAAACCTACCTCATATACTTAGTTCGGTTGGATTGAATATCATAGGCTTGGCTCCTAACAATTAGACGTGCGCATTCATCTGACGGGATGACTAATCAAATTCAAGCAAGCCCAAACAAAGCAATCGAAATACTACTCAACAAAGTAAAAACAAAGCATTCAACACATAATCTAAGTAACATGCAAGCAAAAGTAAATTAGAAACTACATCTTAACCCTAGAAACTGAAAATTTAGTTACTCATGTTCATACAATCACAGAAAACACAAGAGATAAAGGAGTTCATGACAAAACAGTGAAAAATCGGAAGAATCGGCGTCGAAATCGAGTTTCTCCTTCTCTTCTCCTTCTCCAAAGTGTGTCTTTCTCTCCAAGTTACTTAGTGTCCAAAGGATGGCCAAAGATCTCTTTTCTGTCTCAGGATACCCCTTTTAATGCACGAAATCCCGAATTAAAGAGTTGCCTTTTCGGGCTCCCAGTTGTCTCTGTTTCCAAATCCAGTCTGGTTTCCGTAACTGCCTGTACGGTCCGTACAGAATCCTGTACGGACCGTATACTGTGCCTTGTCTTGGAGAATCACTACCTCTGATATGGAACCTTCTGTGTGGTTGGGCTGATCATGTACGGACCGTATGGAGAGGAATTTCGCCCATTTCCTGCAAAACAGCAAACAAAATATAGCAATACCACATTCTAATGATAATTAAGTAAAAAGGTTCATATTTATATGCTTTAAAGCACAGGTTTTGGTACAATTTGGGTTCGTAATCTAGGCAAAATAAGGAGGTATCACAAATACAGCAAAAGAACTATGGGATTCACTGTATCAAATGTATGGGCAAGCCAACAATGCTTCCTGTATTTTTGAACTGCAATAGAACATTGCCAATTCGAAGCAAGAAGCTAACCAGTCCTTCACCAAATATTTTGGAGTCATGAAAAGACAATGGGAAGAATTGCAGCAGTTACGACCTGTCGCATCTACTGTTGATGAATACCTTCAACGGGAAGAACATGATCGAATTTTTCAACTACCGGCAAATCTATCTCCTGCTTTCGAAGAAACTAAGAGAGACATTGCTCAGAGCTGAGTTGCCTTTTCTCAACTTGGTATGCTCTATAATTCAAGGAGAAGAGACGAGGAAGCGTGTCATGAGTACCAATTTTAAAAACTCCATTTCTGCCGAAAATAGCGCCCACTATGTTGCCCCTGGTAACAAGTTAGGAGATAATCGCTGGGCCAAAGGGAAGATGAAAAAATCAAAGTTCTTCTGTGACCACTGTAAAAAGGAGGGGCATTCGAGAGAACACTGCTACATTCTTCATCCACACCTTCGACCAGCAAGGGGCAGATCAATAGAAGCACACGTTGCAGTTTCTGACAGCCACACCGACATGCAATCTCAGCTGAACCAACTTGCTCAACTGGTACAGAAATTGCTGAAGATACAAAGATTAGTGCCAGAACAGCAAGGAACTGGAGGACCTTCGACTGAAACTGGTAAGTTGGTAAAATTCGGTAATGTTCTAGCTCTCTCTAGCGTTTTCAATTCCAGTATTATAGTCAATTCAGGAGCTGCTGACCATATGTGTAGCTCTCCTCAGTTAATAAATGATATTCAGACTAGACTTGATTGCCCAACCGTGACAGTAGCAAATGGAGTTCAAATTCCAACTATGGGAATTGGATCAGTAAACCTTTTTTCTCGGAAAACTGATGTTCTGATTGTACCCGACTTAAAGACTAATTTGTTATCTGTGAGTAAGTGTGTGAAAGAATGGAATTGTGACATTATCTTTACTCTTGACAAGGTGATTTTTCAGGACAGGATCACCAAGAAGATGATTGGTGAAGGAAAATTGAGAGATGGGTTGTATACCCTTGAATTGAATAAGGTTGCATTTACAACTGCCAACAAAGTGGCTTCTCTGTGGCATTTACATATGGGACATCAATCTGATAGGGTGTTACATGCTTTAGATTTATCACTTACTCATAACTCTAATAATTGTGACACTTGTCATTTTGCCAAGCAACATAGGCTTCCCTTTCCAGAACACTGTAATAAATTAGTTAATTTATTTGATTTGGTACATTCCGATGTTTGGGATATGCCACAGTTGATTCAAGAGAAGGATTTAAGTATTTTGTCACTTTTATTCAAGATAAATCTCGTGCTACTTGGGTTTACCTCTTAAAATCTAAACGAGAAGTTTGTGATCACTTTCGAGTGTTTTGTAATATGGTGAAAAATCTTTTTAATACCACTGTTAAAATTCTGCGAACTGACATTGGAATAGAGTATACAAATCACAACTTCCAAGAGCTATTGAGTAATTTAGGTATTAATCACCAAACTTCATGTGTCGGTACCCCTCAGCAAAACGGTGTGTCTGAACAAAAAAACAGACACTTACTAGATGTCACTAGGGCCCTCCTGATTTCGGCCAATTTACCAAAGTCTTTTTGGGCTGATGCAATTCTCACAAGTTGTTATCTGATTAATCGCTTACCTAGTAGAATCTTGAACAACAAAAGCCCAATGGAAATTCTGTATAGCCGAAAATTTAGTTTATCTCATCTACGCGTGTTTGGATGTGTGTGCTATGCACATATACAAGATAGTGGAAAATTAGACCAACGGGCTCGAAAATGTGTATTTATCGGGTACTCAACCACAAAAAGGGGTATAAATGCTTCGATCCAATCACTAGGCGTGTTTACATTTCAAGAGATGTTGTATTTAATGAAAATATGATGTTTTATAGTTTTCAGGGGAGAAAGATTATTACAGTGATTGGGCTGTGCCATTCCCTCTATACAGTGAAGAAAATCTCGCAGATCAAGCGAACCAAGGCCCTGTCTCCAGCCACATGGGTCAAGTGCCAGCCTCCAATTCGGGTGAGCCCGAAATTTCTGAGGAGCCCAGTGAAGTCAACGGGCCCAGTAATGCAAACCAATCCAGTGAAGCTGAAGAACCGAATCAAGCAGAGCCTACTGATAGAGAAGAAAGGCAGCTTAGAAGATCAAGCTGAGTCACCAAACTCCCTACATACCTGGATGAATTTGTAACTTACTATTCTACTAAACACCCTATACAGGAGCACCTCAGGTATGACATAATTGCACCAAAACTTCGCTATTTTTTATCTGCTGTTGATAAAGTGATTGAACCATCCAAATATGAAGAGGTCTGCAAGCATGAAATTTGGGTCAAAGCTATGCAAGAAGAAATAGATGCCCTTGACCGTAACCAAACCTGGCAATTAGTTCTTCTACCAAAAGGAAAACAAACAGTAAGCTGCAAATGGATTTATAAAACCAAATATCATAGTGATGGGTCAATAGAAAGACATAAGGCTAGATTGGTTGCAAAAGGTTTTACCCAGACCTATGGGATCGACTACAAAGAAACCTTTGTCCCGGTAGTTAAAATGAATATTGTTCGAGTAATACTATCTATTGCTGCTAATTGTGAATGGCCTTTATTCCAAATGGACGTAAAAAATGCGTTCTTGCAAGGAGATCTTGATGAAGAAGTTTACATGGATCCACCTCCAAGATATCACACTCAAGGTAACAAAGTCTGTCTGTAAAAAAAGGCTATTTATGTTCTTAAACAATCTCCTAAAGCTTGGTACGGGAAACTAAGCACTGCTCTAATTCAGTTTGGGTTCAAGCATAGCGCAACTGATTCTTCTATGTTTATCAAAAGATCTTGCAACTGATTAGTTGTGGTATTAGTTTATGTTGATGATCTGGTAATTACCGGAAATGACAAACCAAGCATTGAATTTTTAAACAATAGTGGAAACAACAATTTGACATTAAAGACCTTGGTATTATGAGATATTTTTTAGGCATCGAAGTAGCTCGATCGAACAAGGGACTATTCATATCGCAACGAAAATATGTCCTTGACTTGCTGAAAGAGACTGGCATGATGGGTGCAAGGCCGGCAAGTACCCCTATGGAGTACAATGATAAAGGTAGCACTGATGATTCGCAGTGGAAAAATGTTGAGCAGTTTCAAAGATTGGTAGGCAAATTGATATATCTCACCATAACTCGACCTCACATATCATATGCTGTTAGCTACATAAGTCAATTCATGCAAAAACCAACCAAGGGACACATGGGACTTGTAAATCATTTACTCAGATATTTGAAAGCAACTCCAGGGAGAGGAATATTAATGAAGAAAAATGGGCACACTAATCTCATAGGCTATGTTGATGCAGATTGGGCAGGTAACCTGTTAGACAGAAAATTAACGTCCGGATTTTGCATGTTTATCAGAGGAAATCCAGTTACTTGAAAAAGCAAAAAACAAACAGTGGTTGCCAGATCTAGTGCAGAAGTTGAGTATAGAGCCATGGCTGCAGCTACAAGTGAAAATAGTATGGTTACATGCATTACTTCATGAATTGAATTGCAATCCGCTCAGTGAACCAACCGAACTGTATTGTGACAACCAAGCAGCTAGTACACATCGCTTCAAACCCGGTCTTTCATGAAAGAACCAAACACATTGAAGTCGATTGTCACTTTGTGCGAGAAAAGATACTTGACAACACCATCACAACTCCATATATTTGCAGCAAAAACCAGATTGCCGACATTCTTACTAAAGCTCTTCCTCCTGGCGTGTTTCAAGGACTAAGATGCAAGTTGACCTCAGATGAACTGTTCGGTCCAACTTGAGGGGGAGTGTTGAAGATTTGAAGATCTGATAGCCGTAATTCATTAGCTGTAACATACTCTGGGAAATATGACAGCTAAAATTTATCTCTTTCTTTGTATTGTCTAATTATCAATCACTGAATATTTGTTGCTATGTTTAGCTTCATTGCTAGAAATTAGACCCGGATCACTATGTCTATAAATCAGGATATCATCTCTCTTGTAAAAACACAACAACAAATTATAAGAAATATAATGGGTGGGAGGGAGATTTATGGGAGTGCTGTGTCAATTCTCTAATTACTCTTAATTTCTTTAATCACATACTTCTCATACTCCCAAGTTTGTATTAAATTCAAAGTCTAATTCTGACTATTTAATTGGGACTAACACACATGTGCGTTTGGATGAATAAAGAATGATGCAATGATAGTAGCTATTTTAATTTTGAGAATAGTAGCTATTCCAACATTTTGTAGGATTAGTAAAATAGTGAGCAATCCCACAAAAGACAAACAAAAAATAGTGGCTATTCGCTAATCCAAACACACCCAAACGTAGATTTGTAGCTCGGAATAGTACTAATCCAGAATAGTAGCTATTCTTCACCCACCCAAACACACCTATGCATGAGTATATGGGCATTCAGTTTGACGGGTATTCTTCAATGTAATTTGTGTACAAAAATTGAAATTTGAGTTTATATTTGCAATGTTTACATTTGATGCTATATCTACATTTGGTAATTTTATATTTGACATTGTATTAAAAGCACTGATGGAAAAGAATTAAGATTTATGTACATTTATGCATATTTAGATGCTGCCAACAATGTATCTGCTTGAAAGTATTATGTATTTAAAATTAAAATGTGAAAAAGAAGAACTGGCATTAAGAAACATTGCTCTGATAGCCCTTCGTGCCGCTCTAGCTAGTATTACAAAATGGAGTAATATATCACCTTCTTCAACACTTCCCACTGGAAAAGGAGATGGGCCCAAGGAAGTTCATGCGGTTCACCGAAACGTATGCGATTTGGACCATTTGGTCACAATCTGCATGGTAACCTTCAGGTTTCACAAAATATCTGACAGTTACGTCAACCTCAAAGAGTTTGATAAAAATTAATGTTCTATATATAGTTCTTGATTTATGGATGTGTATGTAATATTGTTTTATGTATGTTGTTTATGTTGAATATTTCTTCAATTATGAGTGTATATGTATATATGTTGAAGAACTAATTCGGCTATGCACTTAACCATAGTCTATTAATTCTGATGACTTATCCGATATATAACTGATGATATCATGTTATTAGAAACCTAAATTAACCAATTAACCAAACCACGTAAATATTTACTCAAGCACCAGATTTTAGAAAAAAAAAAGTCAACAATACAGTCAATTGCACTGCAAACAATTATTGTCCTTGAATTTTCCATTTTCTTGGAAAATTGGCGCATGTGGATTCAATTAATTGTCTATCGTTACCTAGTCTACATGAAATTCTTCTATGGAGTTAGATGACTTTGAATATTCTACTGTTCTTTTCAAATGGTCAATATCTTTTTTATTTTCCTCTTCTTATCTCTAAAATTTGTGGTACAAAAAGGCAATTCGGACTAAAATGGTAGTAAAACAAAAATTATAAAGAAAAGTAAGGAGACTTGCACCGCACATTTACTTTGTTATAGAATATATAATTTTTATTCTACTTTTAGAAAAAGAAAAATGTATCACTATTTCTGATTCATTTCTTTTAAATTTGGAGACGAATATTCGCACACATCCTAGTTTCACTCAGCTATTTTTGCTAGAAAATTAAACAGGATAACCGTTCAAGCCGAAATTTTTATTAAAATCCTCAATTCAAAAAACTATACAAATGCCCTCAATTTTTTTATTTTTAAAAATACAGCAACCGCCAGGATTTCTGGCAGTCCTCTAAGAAATGAACCGCCAGGAATACTGACAGTTGAGGTTAATTTGCATTTTTTTTTGTCGAGGATATTTTGTTATTTTTTTCAATATTTTGTGTTATATTTTGTTTTTTTGTAATATGATTTTATTGTTGTTTAATATTGTTGGTTTTTGCTAATATTGTCCGTAATGTTTGACGATGGATTTTGATTTTTATATTGTATTTTAATACAATTAAGGTTATTTTTATTTTTATTAAAGAGTTATTTCAAACAAACTAAAACCAAAAGATAAACACTACAAAACAATCCCGGTATAAAATACTATAATCCAGCACGAAAAATACTACAAGTTTGATATTTTTCAAACCTTAATTTTGATATGGATTGCTGAATAACACGTTACGGTAAATCTGAACAAAGTCTGGTATTTTTTAAAACCTGATTTTGATGTTTTTATGGCTTAATAACAAGTTACAATAAATTTGATTAAAGTCGGGTATTTTTAAAATAATTTCTAAAAATTTCTAATGATATCTAACAATTTTTAACAAAATTTACAATACAGTCAATTGCTCGGTAATCAATTATTATCTTTGATTTTTCCTTTTCTTGGAAAATTGGCATATGTGGTTTCAATTAAAGTCTTCTATGTAATTAGGTGACTTTGAATATTATACTGTTCTTTTCAAATGGACAATTTCATTTTTATTTTCCAATTCTTATCTAAAAAATTTGTGGTACAAAGGCATTTCAATGGCAGAAAAACGAAAAATATCAATAAAAGTGAGGAGAATTGCAACGCACATTTACTTTGTTATAGAATATATAATTTTTATTCTTCTTTTAGAAAAAAAATGTATCACTTTTCCTGTTTCCCTTTCTTTTTAATTTGGAGACGAATTTTCGCACACAATATCTTTCACTCAGCTATTTTTACTAGAAAAATGAACAGGGAAACAACTATTTTCGCACACAATAATTATCAGTAGCGCTATAACATAATGTTGAATTTGCTATTCCAGAGGTGTTGCTACTGTTGGCAAGAATGTCACCAAGCCTTGTATTGGCGACCATGCAACAAGTGAAAGCATTGCTACTGTTGCTATTTTAAAGACATAACTACTATTTATTTCATGGAAGAATTTTTGTAATTTACAATTGATATTTATCTAACTTTTGTTGTTTGTTGTAAATATTAAACTAATTAGTTAAGATTGCACTTTTAAATTATGTGAATTTCATTTGCAAAATTATGAAATATATGTCCATTCTATATGTTGTGCATGTGAAAATCTAATTTATTTATAGTAAATTTGGAGGATAATTGATCCAATATAGAACGAATTGTACAAAACAAAAATATAAGATTTAGCACCAGTTTTATTGAAAATAAACTGGTGCTATATGTTACCTACAGCACCGGTTATTTAAAATAAACTGATGCTAAATATAACATATATATAGCACCGGTTTTCAAAAATAACCGCTTCTATAAGTTATACTTAGCACCGGTTTTCAAAAATAACTGGTGTTATTAGTTATATTTAGCACCAGTTTGAAACCGGTACTAATCAATTTTATAATCAGCACCGGCCCGATTAGCACCGGTAGTAAAACCGGTGTTCAATATAAAAAATAACCAGTGCTGATTTACAATTCTGTAGTAGTGAGGATAACTGTTCAAGCCATAATTTTTATTAACATCCTCAATTAAAAGAAAATACACAAATGCCAATGTTTTTTTTTTTTTTTTTAGAAATGCACCAACTACCAGTTTTCCTGGCGGTTCAATTCGGAAGATAACTGCCAGGATTCCTGGCAGTCATCTAGGAAATGAACCGCCCATAATCCTAGTAGGTCGGGTTATTTTGCATTTTTTTATGTCGAGGATATGTTGTTATTTTTTTAAATTGTTTTGTGTTATATTTTGTTTTTTTGTTATATGATTTTATTGAGGTGTTATATTATAGGTTTTTGTTAATATTTTCCGTAATGTTTGGCGATGGATTCTGATTTCTATATTGTATTTTTATATATTTAGGGTTATGTTTTGTTTTATTAAAGAGGCATTGAAACAAACTAAAACATAAGATAAACAAAATAAACCAATCCCAACATAAATACTAGAAGTCTGATATTTTTAAAACCTTAATTTTAATATTGGATAGCTTAATAACACTTTACGGTAAATCTAAACAAAGTCTGGTATTCATAAAACTTGATTTTAATGTTTTTATGGCTTAATAACAAGTTACGATAATTCTGACTAAAGTCTGGTATTTAAAAAAAAATCTAACAATTTCTATTTTTTTTAACGATTTCTAACAATTTCTAACAAAATTTACAATAATTTATTGCAATTTATAAACAAATTAAACAATTTGGTATATTTCTAACAATTTCTACTAATTTATAACAGTATTGGACAACAAAATAATTAATACAAAATATAATGACTTGCATGCACAAGAGATTGCCTTGGGATAATTTCTTGCAGATTGAGAGAGATAGAAAAAATGAAATGAGATGGTTAGATATCTTGCCTACCTATATATAGACATCCGAATTGCCAGAATTCTTAGCAGTTGGAGCATTTAAAATAATAATAATAATAATAATAATAATTTTGCCAGTTCATCCCTAGAGGCTGCCAAAAATTTTAGCAGTTTGAGCATTTAAAAAAAAAAAATTTCAGAACATTTGTATATTCTTTTTTTAAATTCAGGATATTAATAAAAAAAAAATTGGCCATTCAAGTGTACAAATTGCTACTAGCTAGTGCGCCTTTTAATTAATTTGCTATAAGAAGCAACATCTGGAGGAAAATGGAACAAAACATTTAGGGGTGTCAATGACACCCTTTTGTCCGTTTACTAGATGTGTATCATATTAAAAATGATGGGTAAGGATAAAATTTTATTATTATTAGTTTATCGTGTACGAATTAAGATAAAGATATTTTTTTATTATCATAATGGGTAGGGGTACATATAAAGACCATTCCTAAACTATTATCCTATAAGATAATTTTTAAAATTTAAATAATACTTACAGATATATAATTGTATATAGATGATACATGATATGATAAAGTTTAGTACTTCATTAATTTTTCATAATATATATTAATTAGTTGTATTATTTATTATTTTTTCTTGTTTTGAAAAAATATTTTATCAAACGCACAAGTTGAGATGTCAATGATATTTTTTTTTCCATTTACTGAACTTGTACTATATTCGAAAAGACAAGGATAAGATTTCTTTTTTTCGTGAACTTATTAGGTATGGATAAAGATACGAATTTTTTTTATTATCATGACGGGTACGGATATGAAAATACTTTTACCAAATTCATATCGTATCTTGTCGGCTAAATATTAAGAGGAAGGTTCAAATGCCTTCATTTTTTGTGTCTCCATCATGCCTCCATTTTAGAACTTTAACAACTTAAACATCAAATTAAAACAGTTAAATTCGATCTATGATATTTTCTCTATATGCATAAAACAAAATATCAGTTTTAGATTTTATTTTTATGTGAATCATTAAGTTCGAAATCAACATCTAAAAATTATTCACATTAGATTTTTTTCCAAACTGTTGATAACAAACAAAACAAAGTTCAAATATAATATTTTTTTACATATGCATGAATAAAATAATGTAGATCATATTTGACAGTTTTATTTTGATATCTTAAGTTTTAAATTTTGTGTTATTATATTTTTGAAAATAAAAAAATAAGGCTGGAATAAAAAAATAAAGGTATTAATTTGAACCTTCCTTCAATATTAATTCCTATAATATTTCAGCAATAATATCTCAGTCGAAGGAATTTTTAATAATAATAGGGACCTAACTGCTTGCCTTTCAATAATATGCCAGCTGTCAAGGTTACAAGATATGTATCCTTTTGTCTTCTCCAAAGTTTAGAAATAGCTATAACTTAATATCTCACTTGGTTCCATCTTTAATGGCCACTTCAGTACTGGCTTGTTTTTCTTTTCATTTGCATCCTTCCCTGCTTCGCCAACTCATGTAATAATACACTTCCATGTGATCCTTCTATTCATATTAAGCCACCTTTCTACCTTTATTCAGATGCTATGAAGGATCCTAGTTGCTTGCTTTCTTTAGGGATTGAATGTGACAATGGGATCCCAGTTCTCTTCTGGCAATATTTCTTGTTACCATTTGAAAGCATCTCATATAACACCAACATTATTATTTCTACAGATCTTTATCTTATTAGTTCATTGAAAAATTCTGTCAATAAGTTTAACAATGAGATGTATAATTTATTTAATAGTAGCCTTTCTTCTGTGAGATGTACTAAGTACTTGTCACACCCCGAGACAATCCGCCACGTAATTCTACGTAAGACGTACATACATCACATACATTATCAATAATATCATAAATGCCACATTAACTTCATAAGAAAAAAGGGTTATACAAATTATCATGACAGACGCGGCTAGTAAAACAACCACTGTCATGCCTATTCAATGTATAAATTATTTAAAATAGAAACTAAATTAACAAGTGGCATATTATTCCTTTTAGAATTTTCCTGCTCTGGCTCACTCGCGACCTTGCTCAATTCCTTCATCTTCGTTACCTCGGCTCGTTGACCTCCTGATCCATGTCCTTTTTATTATTTGTATTCATTGTCGGTTGGTCCTTCCCAGGAACCCACATTAGAGTGGAACGGGTGAGAGATCGAATATTCTCTCAGTGCGGGATTTAGTTCCAGCCCGAAGATTTGTAAAATCTTTCCTTTTGATTATACTAAATAACCTGATTCATTTAACAATCACAATGCAATCTACATTATCCTACCATGCAATGACTATTATTCATGCAAGCACTTATTACTGTTAAATCTTGTTAATCAATGACCATCACTTTACTTGTGGAGGAGTTATATCTCAAACCCGACTGCGACTAGCATTCCCCGCATGTCGGTCCCGACCGCGACTAGCAGTCCCCGCGTATCGGCCTTTCCAATATCAAACCTGACTGCGACTAGCATTCTCCACATATCGGTCCCGACCACGACTAGCAGTCTCCGTGTATCGGCCTTTTCAATATCGAACCCGACTGCGACTAGCAGGCCCCGCATATCGGTCCCGACCACGACTAGCAGTCCCCGTGTATCGGCCTTTCAACATCGAACCCGACTGTGACTAGCAGCTCCCGCATATCGGTCCTGTCACACCCCGTGACAACCCGCCACATATTTATACGTAAGGCGTGAGCATATTACACACATCATCAATAAAATAAATAAATATATATTGCCACAAATTTATATATAAATCACACAAAATGTATTCTAATACAAAGGACACAAATGGACACGGCTATTATATAAATGTCTCATAGTCATGTTCATTCTATGTGGCAAATAAACAAACTAAGTGGCAAGATAATAATTATACTCGCTTGTCTTCCAAGTTTACTCCTCACCTCGCCTAGCCATGTTATCTTCGTCACTTGGAACCCACATAAATAAAGTGGTACGGATGAGAGTTCGAACAAAACTCTCCGTGCGGATTTTTAGTTCCAGCCCGGATCTTTGTGAAATTAACTTTAAATATCAAATATACATTTCTTATTCAACTTTAATTAAAGGAAATCTATCCAATGATGCACCAATTTAGTTATTTATTCAAAAACATATATTTATCATTTTTATTTCATATTTTCATTTCCTCACTAAGCGGTGCATCCAGCTTTCCGCTAAGTTTTAATTGTCTCACTAGGCGGTGCATCCAGCTCTCCGCTAGGTATTGACCGTCTCACTAGGCAGTGCATCCAGCTTTCCGCTAGATATTGACCCGTGACAGGACCGCTTTCGCCTGCAGTCACGTTAACGAGGGGTCTAGTCGACTACTGGACCCGATGTATACATCCCGATATGTAAAACATATCAACCCTGTTCACTAATCGTATTCTAACCATTTTATATTCACATATATAACGTTCATTTCTAAAATCCATTTCAATAACATAATGGCATCTTTCCTTAGATTTCCAAATTCACCATTCATCATCACATAATAACAGAAATAAAATATTGAACCAAATGGTAAAGTAATTTAACAATTATCAGGGAAATACATCGCACCTTGAATTTCGTAGATTCCTCGAGCGTACTCTTCACGTTCGTTACGTTTCTCAATCTCTAGATTTGAACCTAATTATTTAATTCAAACTTTAATTAATATGGTTTATGACTAACAAATATTTTATTGTTTAATTAACTGCAATAAATGATCAAAATTTTAATTTCGCTGAAATACTAAATTAGAATTTTAACTACAATCTGGATATTTTAAAGAAGAAAGATACAAAATGACAAAATCTTAATTAACTATAAAATAAGTTTGTATTATTAGGATAACAGAAACTAATATTTGATCAGTGAAAAGTTGTAAAGTAAATTAATTTATAAGTGAAAAGTCCATATAATATTAATTTAATAAAAGTAGATGGTATAGATAGAAACTTCAACGAATAATAATAACAGAGACCCATTGTAAATCTATACAGACTAATAGTTAAGATACACAAAAGAATTAACAGATGATGTTATATGAAGATCGGTAACTAATTAATATAAATACAAGATACAATATGCTACGTGGCAGTATAATAATATCTATATAAAAAGACAAACATTACCTTAATTATGGAGAGAGCCGCAAAATGACAACATTTGAAGAAAAGCAAACAGAGAATAAAACAAAGGAGTGAGCGGAACTTGAATAAAACAAGGAAGTGAAACAATGGAAATAGGGAAATAAATCAGAAAGGTGAATAGGCCTTTTAATAGGAAGGCGGTTTCTCTAGGGGTTGCGTTATCTCCAGGAGTGTGGAACGGATGCGAATAAAGGTGTATAGACAAAACGACGTGTTCATGGTTAAATGGAGAAAAGTAATTTGGACTGAAAGTCAATTAAGAAAATTTGGGCTAAGAGTTAATAAAAAAATATGGGCTGCAGAAATAGATTGGGCTGCTGGAAACTAATTTAATTTAATTTAGTAATAAATATTTCTTATAATTATGAGTCGTTACAGGTCCTAACCGCGACTAGCAGTCCATTCATTCAACTTACAACGTTCATTCGTTTTCTTATTCTAGTGTTATAATCAATCGATTCATTTCTTTCAAGTCATATGTCCAAACGGAGTAATCCTATTATTTATTCTCTAAACAAAACAAAGTCAAAGGGTTGTTCGAACCAACATGCACAATTCTATAAGTAAATAAAATATACACGAAGAGATAAGTAATTAATTTTACAAAAAGTTCAGGAAGCATGCACCTGTTAGTTTAGTCGATTCTAGCTCATCACTCGCGTCTCCAAATTCTTCCCAAATCCGAATCTAAATATTTGAACACATATTTTAATTAAAATAAGGATTTACTAAAGTTATATTTTACTGACATTTACTTTTAAATCTATAAAAATAATTGTGAGCAATTATGAAAATGAAATATTTATTTCTATCTTAAATATTGGAATATCCATATTATATGTTTTATGAAACTAAACTAAATTTCTGGAAAATATTATTTTGGCATGGTTCCTCCTTGTTAAGAGATTATAATAATCATATGAATAATTCTCATGCAGAAAGAAGTAACAATTTATGAAATATTTTTAAATTATCAAAAACAGATAAATTTAATTTCACATGACCAGAAAATAAGTACTATTATGATTACAACGTAAATACTAGATTAATGAAATCAAAAGACAGTTTATTTTAGTTTTAATATAATTAGAGTAATACTTGCTAATAAATTAGATTTCCAGATTTGCAATATTATTAAAGGTTTATTACTAAACAAATTCATATTTTATTATAATTAACTAAATAAACTAAAATTTCAGATTATAAGAAAATACTACCTTATAAATTCAAAATTTTCTTATATTTAAATAATTTATTAATACTAAATTATACAATCCAATAATAAAATTTATTCTAAACCAATAAAACTGATTATCCTATCCCAATCAATTCAATTTATTGTATGGTAAATTTAATGTCAAATGATATAATATCATTTACCTTAGTTGAAGATGAACCGACGAATTAATAACTTCCGATCATGAGACTAATATTTAATAGTTTTGAGATGGAGCAGAGTGGGAGGTTTGAGAAAAATCAAAATAGAGGGGGTGGGCGGGTTGAGACAAAAACAAAAAAATAACGGGGGGACAGGGAATTAAATAAAAGGTGCGTAGTTTAGGGTTTAGCGTTTAATTAGGGCGGGAGGTGCGTAGTTTCCACAGGAGAAAATCAAAGGGTTCATGTAGTTTGAATTTTGAAAGGTTGGTTATTTTGAGAAATGGGCTGCTGAAAATTAATTGGGCTGACGTCTCTTTTGATTTGGTCATAAATTTTATTTTGTGGTCTACTAATTTATTTAATTAATAACACAAAATTTAAATTGGGTCGTTACTCAGGATAATTTATTTCTTAATTTAAGTGACGTTGTATCTATATTTATTATGTTTTTAAATCTCTCAGGATAATTAATGTCAATAATAATGTTGAATATTAATAAATAAATAAATAAAATTTAACATGACGGAATGTTACAGTACTGAGCATCCTAACCAGATAGAATCACCACCCAAGATGTACGGTTCCTTTGGACATCCAAAGAAAAAACAAAAAAGACTCAAAAATACAAAATTAAAAAAGAGTGTGCTCTCATCATGGCCACATTTCATGATTATATCTCTTATCAGTTTTCTCTGTAATTTTAGTTTCACCATCAGTTTTACCTTCTAAACCAGCCTTAGTACTGAAACTTTGTTTGGCTGTGGTTTAATTCATTCAATATCATTGAAGACTATAAAAAGGAATCACGAAAATATTTGATTAATTGATGATGTGTTTTCTTTTGTAACAAGATGAGACGAAGAGAGATCTCAGCGTAAATTGAAAATGAAGAATTAATTCAAGGGCTTTTCTTAATCAGAGGTTAATCAAAAAAAAATTTACTTTGATTTCTTTGCTTGGTTCCAAAATGGATATCAAGACACTCTATTTATACTTGCTATAGAAATCTCTATACCTTATTTAAATATTAATAATTCTATATATTTTCCATCCAACCTATAAATTTCTTAACTCTTCTTGAAATTTCCAAATTAATCTTGTAAAATTAATTTCATGATTCTTCTAGAAATTTTTTTTTTATAAAATTAGATTGAATTGGACCACCGTTGCTTTCTCAATAACTGATATCATGTTAGTAGGAACATAAATAAACCAATTAACAATGCAGTGAATTGCAGTAATGTTATTTTCAAATGGTCAATTTCATTTTTATTTTCCTCTTATTATTATCTCTGAATCTCCATCGATAAAATGTGTGGTACAAAGGCATTTCGGACCATTACGGCACAAAAATAAAAAATTTAAACAAAAGTAAGGAGAACTGCAACGCACATTTAGATTGTTATGGAATAATTTTTATTATTTCTTTTAGAAAAAAATGTATCACTATTGCTGTTTCCCTTCCTTTTTAATATGGAGACAAATTTTTGCACACAATATCTTTCACTAAAACATTTTTTTCTGGAAAAAATAAACAGGATAACCGTACAAGTGTACAATTTGCTAGCTACTAGTAATGGGCATAATGGGTATTTTATAAAACCAACAATTTTCCTAAACAAGTTATACTTTCTTATGCTTTTAATAAAGTATAAATGGGTATTTTATAAATTTAAAATGAGTTTTAATATAAAAGACAATAAAATGAGTAATTTTGTGAATTTTCAAAGTTTAGAGGAGGAATATGTAATTTTGAAGTATTTCAGAGGTGTACGTGAAATCCCCCCTACATTGGGCGATATAATGTTGCAATAGTAGCACTTCTGTATCCATATCTTCTCCAAAATTTAGAAATATCTATACCTTAATATCTCGCTTGGTTCCATCTTTAATGGCCACTTCAGTACTGGCCTGTCTTATTTTTATTTTCTTCCTTCCCTGTTTCTCCAACTCATCATGTACACCTATACTTCCATGTGATCCTTCTATTCAAATTAAGCCTCCTTTCTATTACCAGTCAGACATTACAATTGATCCTAATTGTCATGGTAATTTACCGATTGAATGTTACAATGACATGCCATTTCTCTTATGGCTTCCTAATAAGCCATTACCATTGGAAAGCATTTCTTATGACAACAACACCATTACGGTTCAAGATCCTTATCTTAGTATTTCTTTGAAAAAATCTGGCTGTCATAATCTTTATTTTAATTTTTCTAGTCCTAATAACTTGTACACTGAGATGTATGGTTTATTGAATAGTAGCATTTCTTCTGTGAGATGTCACCCTCCTGATCATATACAATCACTACCCAAGATATTTGAGAAGGATTATAACCTTAGCTACTCGTCGTCTCTTGGTGAATTTGATAAGCCTACACAGAATTGTTCGAGGCCTGATAATTCCCTTGACCCATCTTTTGAGTTCAATTTTTCATTTGAAAATGGCAGCTCACAGCTTACTCTGCTATCAGCTAGTTACTCAGCTGATCTTGTCGTGTGGCCCAGTTGCTTTGCAAACTGGAAAGAGGTTCTCGGTTATGGAGATGGTATAGGTTAGTAGCTTGCATATTTTATCAATTTATCCTGTTATTTTTCTTTAACCTCTTTGTTAATTATGCATGGACAGTTCATCTCTTTCTTTTTTGTAAATTTTCCTTAATCTCTTTGTAATTTGTCAAACTCGACAGAGAAATTTGATATTTCTGTTTTCCTCTCTGTATTTCCTTCTTCCTTCTTAATTTCTTAGTTTTTTTTTAGGCCGGTGCAGTTCAATGCATATTTGTAATTTATCAAAGGATTTGTGACACTTGGTTTTCTCCATGCATGATCTTGTCAGCTGCCACAACACGACTGCATGTACTTGCAACTATCATCCCTGCATATTATGCAGGCTTTCTTATTAGGTATCTAATTATGTTTCTCAATTAACGGAATTAAATCTCCCATTATTTGAATACCAAAACATTAAGTTCAGCGGTAGTTTCATATTTTACCGATATTTATCTGGACTTCTAATCGAAAAAGTTGTTGACAGTTCTTTTTTAAACTTCTTTCCAAGGTACTGTAAACCCTTATCTCTATTTAATAATCAAGGGCGGAGCCACACTCAGCTAGGGGTAGGCACCTGCTTATTCTGAATTTTGAAAAAAAAAATTATATCGATATATATATTATACTTGGATATGGATCTCGCCTACCCTTCATTATTGGTTTTGCCTACTCCTTACTGAGTCTCGGTCCTTGGTGAAATCGGTCGACTCACTGCAAATTTGCCCGAGTTTTTAATTTTCAAAAATAGAGCGATAGGGGAACAGGAATAAGAGTTCAACAGTGAGACTACAATTAACATTTTAATATTTTTTTCAAAGGAATTAACCAAATTCATTTACAAAGGAACGAGTCGAACTTTAATATAAAATATAAAATTATTTTTTGAGGTTTAATCAATTGCCCAAAAATGGTTCAAATTTCAATAGTAGGATGACTATACTACGCTTCAAAGTAAAATTTATAATTTAATGCCTTACATTAATTTTTTTATTTTAATTTAATTTTGCAAAAAAAAAAATTGAGTCTCCCATCTGATTCCACCAATTTTTACTAATTCTCCCGATTCTACTTCGGATGATAATTAATAATAATATTTTAATAAAAATAATAATAAATTAAATGAAAAAGTAATATAAATTAAAAAAAAAATTTGCCTACCCCTCCTGAAATTCTAGCTACGCCTATGTTCATTAGCTTGTTTCTTTTAGTCATTGTGAAGTCAATTTTAAGAAAAGCTTTCAAACTGAAAATAATGTGACAGAACAAACATTTCTGGATTTATTTAATTTTGTTGGAAAAGTCAGTATATGTGGTGGTGGTTTAATTCCTGATATCAACAGGAGAAGACTTCGGCCAAGTATACTATCTTTTATTAAGTACTATTGCCTGCCTTCTTTTCTACTTATCCTGTTATTAAATATTGACAATGACTTTGCTTTTTAATTAACTTGGTAGTTTCTACCAAGCATTTCAAAAAAAGACTTTGTGTTGGAGAAAATAATACAACCTCAGAAGATTCATCATTGGTTATATTTAGGCAACAAATAAACTAGCATAGCAAAATACAGCTGTATATCTGTAATTGGTACCTAGCTTATATTTAGGATGTAATTAGACAAGAGATCAACCAATCTCTTATTAAGGAAAACAGCCGACGGCTAGTAGCACAATAGGCTATATGTATGCATGTATAGAGAACTTGTAAAATTAGAATTCTCAATATACAATTTTCATCATATTCCATCTCCCTCAAAAGTTATTATGGTATCAGAGCAGGATAAATCCTGACTCAAAAATTCCGCAAATCAACAACCAGACTGCAGCTAACGAGAACTGCAGCATCATCACAATAAGCAACAAGCAAACAAAGAGTCGAGAGCCGATAGAGCCAGCTTCAAGCAACAAGCAAACAAGAGGGTCTAGAGCCGACAGAGCCAAAAGAACCCCAGATTCAATCAGTTCTTCTTATTAGTTTTTTTTTAACCAAAAATCAGCAAAAAAAATAAAAAATCGTTTTATTCATTTGCACATACCAAAAACATTTTATTCAAAACCATCAAACTCTCTGTACTAGGAAATCTTTGTACCAACAAAACATTTTTTATCAGAAACGCTCAGTTCAGATCTGAACTGATACCCGTGCCAGTATCAGTAAAGGGTCAATCGAAAAAAAAATACCACACAATCAAGTCGTATCTGTTCTTATCAATTTTACCCCACAAAAATTAAACAATTTTCAAGCCATTAGGATTATGTAACGCACACACACACACAAAAAAAAAAAATCAGCAACCAGCACTCAGTTTTTCAAAAAGAAAAATAGAGTAAAACTTGTACCAGCAACAAAAAAGGCCACATCATAATACTAAGAAGTCGTTTATCAAAAAATATAAACTCTATCACTTATCTGAAGCTCTTGAGTGAAGTCTAGATATGGTGGCAAGAATTCAAGAAGAGAAGTCTAGACGAGCCCCCATGAATCCGCAACAATCAGAGAGCTCCGAGAACAATAAGGTTTTCAAGCCACAACACTCAATCTCAAACCCTAGAGGACAGACCAAGATGAGGGGAACCGCAGCAACCAGCCAGTGCGACCACTGCAAGCGCGCAGGGCACAACCGCGAAGGGTGCTGGGTGCTACATCCTCATCTCCGACCGGTGCGCAACAAGGACGGGTGGGGCGGCAAAAAAAAGGAGAGGAGTTTTAGCGGCTTGAGCAAGGGGTCAGATCCGAATAGAGATGAAATAGGGATGGAATTGCAGATTTTGGTTTGGCAAAATTGTGTCCGCCAAAAGAGAGCATTATTTCAATGGCTGAGATGAGGGGAACCATCGGGTACATTGCTCCCGAAGTCTTCTCTAGGAGTTTTGGTGTTGTTTCAACGAAATCTGATGTATACAGTTATGGAATGATGGTGTTGGAGATGGTAGGAGGAAGAAGGAATGCAAAACCAAGTGCTGAAAACCCAAGCCAAGTGTATTTTCCACATTGGCTTTATGATTGTCTTGTTGAAGGCAGTCCAATACAGGTACAAGCTTGTGATGTATTATCAATGGAAATTGAAGAAATTGCAAAGAAGATCAGCATGGTTGGTTTGTGGTGCACTCAAACGACACCAGCTAATTGGCCCTCGATGAACAGAGTCATGGAAATGCTAGAGAAAAGTTTAGATGAATTGTAAATGCCACCAAAACCATACATGTTTTCTCCGCCTCATTCCACAATATTATCAGATACTTAATTCACAGTCTGATTCTGACTGTTAAATTGGTGCTAACACACTATTAGTATATGGGTATTCTTGAATGTTATTTGAGTAAAAAATTGTGTTTATATTTGGAATGTTTACATTTGACGCTATATATCTACATTTGGTAATTTTATATTTTACATTGTTTTGAATGCACTGATGGAAAATAATTAAGATTTATGTACATTATTCATATTTAGATGCTGCCAATAATGTATCTGCTTGAAAGTATCGTGTAGTTAAAATGAAAGAGTAAAACAAAGAACTGGCATGAAGAAACCTTGCTCTGATAGGTCTTTGTGACGCGCTGGTATTACAAAATGTAGTAATATATATCACCTTCTTCAACACTTCCCACTGGAAAAGGAGATGGGCCCAAGGAATGTCACGCGGTTCACCAGAACACATGCAATTTGGTCACAGACGGCACGGTAACCATCAGGTTTCATAAAATTTCTGTCAGTTATGACTTCAAGATCAAAACATTTATATACTTAAATTTTTTGTCAAATCTGAAGATCAAAGCATCAACTCCAAAAATACAAATTTTGTCTAGCCTTGCGAAAGGTTGAGATCTGATGGCTCAAAACCCTAAACAATAATTCCCTGATATTACCCAATAGGATTATGCATTTGTAATCCCACTCATATAGAAAACTGGGTTATAAATTTTATTAGCTATACATATTTCTTACATCAGGATTGCAACCAAAAATACGCTATACTCCGGTTTCAGGCCATTAGCGTTTATTCTACTCATTCGTTGCTGAATAATCTTCTTTTCATGTTCAATTTAGGAAAATCTCGTTGCCTTGTAAGATTGTCATGAGCTTCATTTCTAGTAGTTGGAGGCATGCATCATTTTTCTTGGAGAAGAGAGTTGCTAAGATGTTCCATGCGGATTTCGCTTCTCTAATGTACTCCAGCAAGTTTTCTTCAACCGACGTCCTAAGTACATACATCGTCTTTACATCCTTAATTCACAATTCCGCAGAGCCTCATTATCTTCGGATGGAGTCCTCTCTAGAGTCATTAGAATTTTCTGGTTCTTCGGTTGCAACCTTTGGCGGAGTCATCTTTGACCCGCCTACCACTTCCCTGTTGGAAATTATTTGGATTGTGGATGGTATAACAGAGGAGTTTATATAACTTGATTTTTTTATTTGAAAAAGTATACAAGATTTACAAGGCTTTGATATATTTTCTCACTTATGCACACGCCTCACTTTCTAATTCACAATACTCCATAAGCTCTACATTATATTTATACTACCATATGTCGGTAGTAAACTTTCTAGATAATACATATACTTTTTCTATTACCGACATATATTTTGGCAGTTTACAATTCTTTATAATATGCAAGATACATAAAAATATACGTACTATTAAGAAGCATCTAGTCATTCTATTTTTACCATGTCTATTTTGGATCCGTATTCTCTGCTGCACTTTTGGACGGTCCAGATTTAATCTCCAGCCGGTGAATGCTCTGATGATGGAGGGGGCAGTATTAATTTTGCTTTAAAATTCGTGTAAAAATCTTATTTCGTCTGTCCAATCAAAAATTAACGGACGATATTAAAGTGCAGCACTCTGCTGCACTTTAAAACTGCAGCAGAGGATGCGGTTCCTGTCTATGATAGTCTAGAAGGGGTTATTGGGCCTGGGCCTTCGGTAATGTTATTTTCAACATTCCCATAGAGACTATATGCACTTATGCAGGCCTTCCAAATATAGTTATTGTTATTAAAAATTTTAAAACAACCAGATATTAAAGTTAAGTTATTTTGGACCAAATATAGTACTGTTCTTATGCAGGCCTTCCAAATATTAAAGTTAAGTTATTTTGCATTAAAGTTAAGTTATTATGCACTTATGCAGGCCTTCCAAATATACAGTACTGTTCTTTTCAAATGGTCAAATTCATTTTTATTTTCCTATCAATCTCCATCTATAAAATGTGTGGTCCAAAGGTATTTTGGACCATTACGGCAGAAAAATAAAAAATATAAACAAAAGTAAGTAGAACTACAACGCACTTGATCAAAGTCTTATCAGTACTTAGATGACTTGTTTGAATATACCAGTATCATTCTTTTCAAATGGTTAATTCATTTTTTATTTTCCTATTAATCTCCATCTATAAAATGTGTGGTACAAAGGCATTTTGGACCATTACGGCAGAAAAATTAAAAATATAAATAAAAGTAGAACTACAACGCACATGAAAGTCTTATCTGGACTTAGATGAATTTGAAGTTTGAATATACCAGTACCGTTCTTTTCAAATGGTCATTTTCATTTTTATTTTCCTCTTATTATTATGTCTAATCTCCATCTATAAAATGTGTGTTCGGCAGAAAAATAAAAAATTTAAACAAAAGTAAGTAGTACTGCAATGCACATTTAGTTTGTTATAGAATAATTTTTAATCTTTTTTATTAGAAAAAAATGTATCACACCTATTTCCTTTAATTTTAATTTGGAGACGAATTTTTGCACACAATATCCTTCACTCAACCATTTTTCCCAGAAAAATAAACAGGACAACCGTACATGTGTACAAATTGGCTGTTAGAAAAGGGCATAATTGATAATTGTATCTTATAAGACGGACATTTTTTCTAAACAAGTTACATTTTTTTTTCTGCTTTTAATAAAGTATAAATGGGTATTTTATAAACTTGAAATGAGTTTTAATATAAAACACAATAAAATGAGTAAATTTGTGAGTTTCCAAAATTTAGAGGATAAATATGTAATTTTGAAGTTTTTGAGGGTTATACGTGATATCCCCCCTACATTGGGAGATATAAGGTTGTAATAGTAGCACTTCTGTATCCGTATCTTCTCCAAAGTATAGAAATAGCTATAACTTAATGGCCACTTCAGTACTTTTTTGAAGAAAAATAAGGGTCTAGCCCATATTTCATTCATTAGTGTTTGTTACATGAGTGTGTAACTGCCAATGAAAGTGAAAAAGCGCTCAAAACAGTTGAGCATAATTAAAGAAAGAAAAAACAAGGGAAAACTACAAATTAAAAGAAAATAAAAGGAAATGAAAGTTCTAAGCAACAAAAAGTGAAATAACAAAACAGTGAAGCTGTCGTGAGTGTATGTGTCGTGTTTCTACTTTTAGTTTCCCCATCCTGGTATGAACTGTAGTTGCCATATCACTTCTTCCTTCAGCTCCAATACGTCCTTGCTTTTGTCTGTGAATGTCCGTGTACATCTTTCCCTCCAAAGAACGAATTGGGTTATGAGTGTGGCCGTTTTGATCTGCTCTGCTATTGTAGTGTTAAGTATGGAAGCTGACTATGAAAACTGTCTTGTTGGTTGTGTAACAGTTCCTACAAGAGCACTGTATAGTGACATCGAGAATGTGCATTCATTAATGAGGTGTTGTACCGACTCTAGTGAGGTTTTGCAAAGGTTGCATCTGTTGACAATCAGTAATCCTTTTTTTTGTAGGTTATCGATGGTTGGTAGCCTATTCATCACCATTAGCCATCCGAAAATTTTCATTCTCGGTGGGGCTCACAATTTCCATATTCTATGCACTCCCGTACGTATTGTAGGGAGATTCTTCATTGCTTGATATGCGCTTTTTACAGTGAATGTACCAGTTTCCGTCCAATTCCATTTGACATCATCTTGTGCCATAGGAGAGAGTGTGAGTTGTGCTAGGTAGTCTTGCAGTACTTGTAACTCGTCATGTGCTTCGGGTGACATTGTGGGTTGGAATAGAGATCTTATTTGGTGGGCATGCTTTGCTAAGTGAAGGGTTGTTTGTGTTTGAAGTGCATGCGAGTACAAGTTTGGGAGCTCATGGTACAGTCTACCCTTACCCCAATCATGTTGCCATAACAGTATTTTTTTACCATTTCCTTTCAAATTAACCCTCCTTTCTATCTCCAATCAGATCCTAATTGTCATGGTTATTTACCGATTGGATGTGATGATATTAATAAACCATTTCTCTCTTGGTTTTCAAAGATACTACCATTAGAAAGCCTTTCATATGACCCAAACTTTATTGTGGTTCAAAATCCTTATGTTAGTAGTTCTTTGAATAAATCTGGCCGTGGTAATCTTTATTTTAATTTTTCTACTCCTGTCCCTGAGATGTATTATATGATGTATGATAATGTTTTGAATAATATCCTCACTTCTCTAAGATGTTACCCTCCTAATCGGATACAATTACCACCCAAGATATCTGGAACGGATTACAACCTTAGCTACTTGCCGTCTCTTGATGAAGATGATACTCAGCCACAGAATTGTTTGAGGCCTGATAATTAGGGGTGTCAATGGGTATGATACAGGTAGGGTGGAAGCATTTTCATACCCATACCTACTGAGAATTGACCTTACCCATACCCTACCCTTACCCGTTAAGAATTTGTCTTACCCTACCCTATCCATACCCGTTATAATTAGTGGGTAACGAAACGATAGCGGGTGAATAACGAACAATACTAATATAATAGTTTTATTATTTTTACAAATATATCATGAAAATTCATCATGTCATACATATGCAATCACAATTAGTAATATAAAAATTAAAATACAAATATGCAATAAATTCTAACTAATAAAATTTTTATAAAGAAAAAAATAAAAAATAAAAATATCTCTTCTAACAAATTCAAAATTCAATTCGTTAATTAAATAATAAAATATTCAAATGAAAAAGGTAATATGTTTAATATAATATTCATCTTACAACAAAATGCATACATGTTCTCATGGATTAATGTTGATACAATGATATGATAAACATAAAATTGAATAAATTAAATATAATATTTATATAACTATATATAATTTATTTTATATAATTACCCGTTACCCAATGGGTACGAAATAGCATTTATTCATACCCATACCCATTTAAGTAACGAAAAGAAATTCTTACCCATACCCATACCCATACACAATAAGCTAACGGAAAAAAAATCTTACCCATACCCATCTTATCGAATACGATACGGGTAGGATAAATGGGTAAACAGTTTTCATTGACACCCCTACTGATAATTCCCTTGTACCATATTTTGAGTACAGTTTTTCATTTGAAAATGACAGCCAACAGCTGTCTCTGCTATCAGCTAGTTATTCAGGGGATCTTCTAGCACGACCCGGTTGCTATGCAAACTCGATAGAGGTTCTCAATCATGAAGGTGATGAAGGTTAGTAGCTTTCATATTTTATCAATTTATCCTGTAATTTTTTTAAACCTCTTTGTAAATTATGGACAGTTCACCTCATTTTTTTGTAATTTTTTTAATCTCTTTGTAATTTGTCAAACTCAACAGAGAAATCCGATCTTTCTGTTTTCGTCTCTGTATTTCCTTATTCCTTCTCCATTCATAGTTTCTTCTTTATGCCAGTGCAGTCATCAATGCAGTTTCTTCTTCCTTCCCCTTTCTTTGTTTCTCCGTAAATTTCTCAAAGAATTTATTATACATACTTGGTTTTCTCCATGCATCTCTTGTCAGCTGCCACAACACAACTGCATGTCGTTGCAACTATCATCCCTTCGTATTATGTAGGCTTTCTTATTAGGTATCTAATTATGTTTCTCAATTAAAGGAATCAAATCTCCCATTATTTGAATCCCAAAAGATTTGAAAATAGTCAATTGAACGATGCACACAAAGTACCTGTGGGTATGTCAGGTACTATTCTACTACCACCCTGATTTTTTTATCTGAAATATGCAAAGATCAAGTTCAGTGATAATGTCATATTTCACCAATATTTATCTGGACTTCTAATCTAGAAGAACAGTTTGGGGACAGGTAAAACAAAAAATAAAACAAAATTGAAAAAGTTGTCGACAGTCTTTTATTAAACTTCTTTCCAAGGTACTCTAAACCCTTAACTCTATTTCATTGAAGGGTGGAGTCACACTCAGCTAGGTGTATAGGCAGCTGCTTATTCCTTAATTTTGAAAAAAAAAATACTTTATCCTTATAGTAGATTTGGATCTGGGTTTCACTTACCCCTAAATATGTGTTTCGCCTACCTCTTATTGAGCCCCGATCGTTGGTGAAAATGGCCGACTCACTGCAAATTTGGCAAAGTTTTTTATTTTAAAAAATAGAATGAATGGGGGACCGGAATAAGAGTTTGACAGCAAGACTACAATGAACATGTGATTTTATTTCAAAGGAATGAGCCAAACTCATTTACAAAAGGAACGAGTCTACATAAAACATTAAATTAACTTTTGAGGTTTAACTAACTGTTAAAAAATGGTCCGAATTTCAAAAGAAGGATGACTATACTATGCTTCAAAGTAAAAATTATAATTTAATTAATGTTTTACATCAATTATTTTGAATTTAATTTTGCAAAAAAAATTCGAGTCTCCCATCTGATTCAACCAATTCTTACTAATTCTCCCTCTGCTTCAATCGTTAATTAATATAATTCTATTCCCCCTCTTAAGTCTACATGTAACTGAAAGGTGTTATTAAATATTTGCAATGTCAATGCTTTTTAAATGATTCAATTCACTATTAGATATTTAAAATTCTTAAAGGCTCTTTATATTCAGTTGGTCATCAATTAGATTACTTCAGAAAAGATAAAATAGTATATGTAATACTTCACTTGGCTAGAGAATTGTAGATCATATTTAATACAAAGCATAGTCAGAGCCAACTATAAAGGCTAGTGGCTCGCAGCAGAAAGACCATAATAAATTCTTCTTTAATTTGTTCGTTTTTAAGCTCATAATACTTGCGTTTATTTTCTATTTTGGTCTGCAACACATCTCGGACACTCATGTACTCCGGAATTTTCAGATTCCATTACTAATCACTCTCACTGACCTCCCTATTTTATTGTATCCAATGCAGAAAAGACAAACAAAGCAACAAGGGTGATATGTTTGATAGGTGAGGATAGTTTTTCAATTTGAGAGTAATTTTACTCTTCAATTTTTCATAATTAAAAGTGCTTATTATTCTACATTTTAACCTCTATATTTTCTAATATACTTCATTTAGCTTACATCTCCTTTATTCATCCCATTTCATTACATTTTTTTTTCTGGCCATTCTTTCATATCACCAGACAAGTTGCTAATCCAGCGCACCAAGTTTCATCTCAGATCTGAAATAAACTTTACATTATAATTATACAATATTAGGTTAAATTTACTTCTATGTCACTAAATTTTATCTTACAGTCCACTATAGCAAAGAAATGTCAAAGAAAAATAAGGAAGAATGTACAAAGTTCAAAATTAAAGCCTTTTTCAATAACCTGATTTGTTCTGCCAGAATTAATAACTGGCACTGATGCATGTCAGTATCAATTCATAATATCTGTTGAACCATGCTAATTTTCTATTTCTTCCGTAATCTATTTGTTTTGTGATGTTTATTTTCTTCCACCTCTTTGTCGAACAGATATTTTTCATCAAAAACCTAAATTCTTTTGGTTAAAATATTAGTTTCTAAAAATAATAAAAAAATATTTCCACTCTATTAGTTTCTAAAAATATTTTTCACAGAGTACTGATTACTTGTATTTGGTTTTCATGTGCAGAATTCATTATAGCTTTCCTTGGAGTATGCCTTATTTGGCATTTAAAGCTTCGAAGTAGCAAAAATTCTGCCGAATGCATTTCACGGAGCGAAGCCAGTCCTGAAGGATATATTGAAATACTCCTAGAAAAATATGTATCATTTGCACCAAAAAGATACAACTATGATGAGGTTAAAAAAATTACAGGCTTGTTTCAGCATAGACTAGGTAAAGGAGGCTTTGGCACTGTATACAGAGAAATACTTCAGGATGGCCGTTTAGTTGCTATGAAAATTTTACACAATTTTTCATGTGGTAGAGAAGAGCTTTTGAATGAGGTTCTCAGCATTGGCAGAACTTCTCATATCAATGTGGTCAGTCTTCTAGGCTTTTGCATTGAAGGCTCCAAGGATGCTCTAATTTATGAATACATGCCAAATGGATCACTCGACAATTATATATACTTTGAAAATTCAAAAGCAGTTGTTGGTTGGACAAAGCTTTATGAAATGGCAATTGGTATTGCAAGAGGTTTAGAGTATTTACACCGAGGTTGCAATGCACGTTTTGTGCATTTTGATATAAAACCTCAGAATATTATGTAAGATGAAGATTTCAACCCCAAAATTGCAGATTTTGGTTTGGCAAAATTGTGTCCACCAAAAGAGAGCATTATTTCAACGGCTGAGATGAGGGGAACCATCGGGTACATTGCTCCCAAAGTCTTCTCTAGGAGTTTTGGTGTTGTTTCAACGAAATCTGATGTATACAGTTTTGGAATGATGGTGCTGGAGATGGTAGGAGCAAGAAGGAATGCAAAACCATGTGCTGAAAACCCAAGCCAAGTGTACTTTCCACATTGGCTTTATGATTGTCTTGTTGAAGGCAGTCCAATACAACTACAAGCTTGTGATGTATTATCAATGGAAATTGAACAAATTGCAAAGAAGATGGGCATGGTTGGTTTGTGGTGCACTCAAACGACCCCAGCTAATCGGCCCACGATGAATATAGTCATGGAAATGCTGGAGAAAAGTTTAGACGAATTGGAAATGCCTCCAAAACTATACCTGTTTTCTCCGCCTCATTCCACAATATTATCAGAAACTTCTCATACTCAGAAGTTTGGATTAAATTCATAGTCTAATTCTGACTGTTAAATAGGTGCTAACACACTATTAGTATATGGGTATTCTTCAATGTTATTTGAGTAAAAAAATTGAAATTCGTGTTTATTTCTGGAATGTTTACATTTGACGCTATGTTTTACATTTGGTAATTTTATATTTGACATTGTTTTAAAAGCACTGATGGAAAATAATTAAGATTGATGCACATTTATGCATATTTAGATGCTGGAAATAATTATCTGCTTGAAAGTATTGTGTAGTTAAAATGAAAAAGTTAAAAAAAAAGAAACTGGCATTAAGAAACCTTGCTCTGATAGGCCTTCGTGCCGCAGTGGCATTACAAAACGTAGTAATATATATCACATTCTTTAACACTTCCCATTGGAAATGGAGTTGGGCCCAAGGAAGATCATGCCGTCACCGAAACGCATGCAATTAGGTCACAAACCACACGGTAACCGTCAGGTTTCAGAAAATTTCTGACAGTTACGGCTTTAGAGATTAAAACATTTACTTTAAATTTTTGCCAAATCTGAAGATAAACAAAAATACAGATTTTGTCTAGCCTTGTGAAATGTTGAGATCTGATCGCTCAAAATCCTATACAGTAATTCCTTGCGGATCGACATCCGATTGTATTACCCAATAGGATTATACGGTTGTAATCCTAGCCGCATAGGAAATTGAGTGATAAATTTTATTAGCTATACATATTTCTTTCATCACGATCGCAGCCAAAAATCCGCTATACTCCGGTTTCAGGCCATTGGCGATTATTCTACTCATTTGATGCTCACTAATATTCTCTTCATGGTCGATTTAGGCAATCTCGTTGCAGAGGGACTTCACCTTCATGAAATATTGGTTGATTGTCTTGTCACATTGTGAGATTGTCATGAGCTCCTTTTCTAGTAGTTGAAGGCATGCATCATTTTTCTTGGAGAAGAGAGTTGCTAAGATGTCCCATGCGGATTTCAGTGTTGTCACTTCTCTAATGTACTCAAGTAGGTTTTCCTCAACAGACGTCTTGAGTATATACATCATCTTTCCATCCTTAATTCACTATGCTGCTTTACAGATGGAGTCCTCTTTTCTTTGGTTTGTTTAGAGTCATCAAAAGTTTCTGGTTCTTCCATTGCGGCCTTTGGCAGAGTCATCTTTTATCCGCCTACCACTTCCCATAGGTCCTGTCCTTGTAGATATGACTATATGCAGGCCTTCCTATATAAATAGTTATTGTTATTATTTTTTTAAAACAACCATATGTACCTGCGAAATCCATGGCTTCCACTGAGTTGCTCAATTTCTAGTAAGCATGATACATGTCTTAGCCTTCTTCACAATCCCGGACTATATTTTATCAGCAGCTCCTCCGATAAGGTACCAACACACGAATATTCTAACTGGTAGACTACTTGCAACGCCTAGAAACTTTTGGCTCCTAAGCATGATCCTTATCATTGGCCCCAACAGAAATAGACCCAATATCGATAGTATTTGCTCTAATACTGTTAGATAGAAATTATTTTTTGGTGGAGAGAAGAGACAACAAGAAACCCAAATATATTTCTTATATTAAACGAAAGTACAAGAGAGGCTTTCTTCTCATTACATGTATATCTCTTCTTATGCACTGCACTCGTACAAAAGTCTATGCCTATATTTATATTAATCCAAGTCGGTTAGGTTATTCTAGGCCATTCATGAACTTAAAACTATTAAAAATTATAATACTACAAAGACAATTTGTATTTGAACTCTATAGCTCATAATATTTGACTAATTTTGTCAACTTTTGACTTCTCAATACTTCCTTTTTACACTTTCAATTAAGTTTATAATTTAACACTCCCTCTTAAACTTAATTTCTTTTCTATCCTTCATGCGAAGAAGATTCTTGAACTTCTCAAACAACTTCATTGGCAATGGCTTCGTAAAAATATCAGCAACTTGATCTTCACTATTAACATGTATCAATTCGATGTTCTTCTCCTTCACATGCTCCCAGATAAAATGAAATCTCACATCGATATGTTTGCTCTCCTTTCATGATGCACCAGATTTTTTGCCAATTCGATTGCTGACTTGCTATCCAAATAAATTGGTGTAGCCTCATCTTGAGAAAAAATAATCTCTTTGAGTAACCTCCTTAACCAAACTGCATGACACATGCATGTCGCTGCCACCACATATTCTGCCTCACATGTCGAAAGTGTCACGATTGGTTGCTTTTTTGAAAGCCACGTGAAAGCCATATCTCCCATGTAAAATGCAAACCCCGAGGTGTTTTTTCTATCATCCATGTCTCTAGCCCAATCACTATCTGAATAACCAAAAACTCCAAAATTATTAGTCGATGAATTATGAATAAACCAAGAGATGGAGTATCTCGAATGTAATGGAGAATCCGTTTGATGGCTTTCCAATGTGTTCATCTCGACTCCTCCATATACCAACTTACAAGCCCAACAACAAATAAAATGTCCGGCCTTATATATGTCAAATATCTAAAATTACCAACAAGGCTCTTGTATAAGGTTACATCAATCACCTTTGCTTTGTCATGCCGAGACAACTTCACACCACAATCAACCGGTGTGCTTACCGGCTTGCAATCTTCCATCTTAAACTTTTTCAAAATTTCTTTTGCATAGGCCTCTTGTGAAACAAAATACCTTCATTTCCTTGTTTCATCTCAAGACCAAGAAAATAGGACATAAGTCCCAAATCGGTAATTTCAAAAATCTCACATTATGTCATTTTTAAACTCATCAATCATTTTTTTACTATTATCCATAAAATTTAAATCATCAACAAACAAACTATAATCAACATATCTCTATTTTCAAACTTCGCATAAAATGCATGTTCATACGTGCATTGCACAAAACTGTGTGATTTAAAATATTGATCAATTCGGATATTCCAAGCTCTAGGAGCTTGTTTCAAGCCATATAATGCCTTCATTAATTTTAAAACTTTACCTTCATGACCTGCTTTAATATATCCGAGGGGTTGCTCAACATAAATCTCCTCTTCTAGAATGCCATTGAGAAATGCCGACTTGATATTCATTTGAAAAATACGCTATTTAGATTGTGCGGCAATTGAAATTAATAGTCGAATCATTTCCATTCGAGCTACCGGTGCAAATACTTCTTGATAGTCGATATTGGCCTTTTGCTTGTAGCCTTTTGCCACCAATCTTGCTTTGTATTTCTCCATTTCACCTTGTGGGATCATTTTCTTCTTGTACACCCATTTAACACCAATTGGCTTGTGACCTTTAGGAAGTGAACTTAGCTCCCACATGTCATTTTTCTCGATTGCATGTATTCGTCATCCATAGCGGCTTGCCACTTGCCATCTGCAATCACCTCTTCAAAAGAGATGTCATCTTGAGCTAAGAGACACACAAATGCAATTCACTTGTTGCATCGTATAAGTCTCTTATGCTTCTTGTTTTCGGGGCTCTCGTCTCATCATTTGATGAGGATGTGTCTGATATTGTTATTGTAAGTGGCATGTGTTTTGGTATTTATTTCTCATATTTTATTGCCTCATGTGAAACTTCCCCCATTGACTTCCAATTCCACATGGCTTCTTCGTTTACTCTGCACATCACGACTAATACACATCTTTTTGTTAGTTGGATCATAAAGTTTATATGCTTTAGACCTCTCATCATATCCAACAAGGATCAACTTCAAACTTTTGTCATCCAATTTCACATGCTTTTGATCTAGTATATGAGCATATGCAATGCTACAAAATACCTTTAGATGTACTACCGTCGGTTTTGAACCACTCCATGCCTCTTGCGCCAAGCTTGTTGTCTTTGACCGATTTAGTAAATAAATGACACAATTCACCGCCTCCGTCCAAAATTCTTTTGGCATGTTCATACTCTTGAGCATACTTTGGACCATATCAAGAATAGTCTGATTCTTACACTCCACGACTCCATTTTGTTGGGGTGTGTATGGTGCCTTCAAGAGATGCCAAATGTCATGTGACTCACAAAAAGAGTTAAATGCTGCTGAAGTAAATTCGCCACCTCGATCCGATCTCTAAGCCTTAATAAAATAGCCACTTTTGCTTCTCAACAAAAATTTAAATTTCTTAAAAATAGCAAAAGCCTCCGACTTCTCTTTCATAAAATAAATCCAACTTTTTCTAGAAAAATCATCAATAAAAGTCATGAAATACCGGTTTTCACCAAAGAAACTTGGCTTGATCGGACCACAAATGTCGGTATGCACCAACTCAAGAGGCTTCCTCACTCAATAATCTGCTTGTTTTGAAAGCTACTCCTTGCATGTTTCCCAAGCACACATTCTTCACAAATCTTGTCAGGAATGTTAATTAATGGTAAGCCAAATACCATATTCTTGCCTACCATTTCTGGCCTCCAAAATTAACATGCCCGAATCTCAAATGCAAAAGCCAACTTCTATCTTCTACACAAGCTTTTAGACACTTTGCTCGTGTATTAACCAAATTCAACTGGTATATCATATTTTTGGCCATCTCAACTTGTGCTAATAATTGATTATTTTGGTCTCTCAAATAAAAACCATTTCTTTTCATGTAAACTGAATAACCCAATTCTATTAGTTGTCCCAAACTCAAACTATTGGTTTTCATTTCTGAGACATAATAAACGTTTGAAATAGATTTTTGAGTCCCATCCTTCAATTGAATTAAAATATTACCATGACCTTCTACTCACACCTTAGAATTATCTCCAAATGAAAAATGGCCATTTGAGATCTCCTCAATATTGTTAAACATGTACTTGTATCTGCACATGTGGTTGCTTGCACCTATGTCGAGATACCACACATTCTCATTGTTGAGACAATTCTCCTTGTTTGCCAATAACACTACACTATTGTTATCTGTTTCTTCTTTGGTAGCAACATTTGTATTTTTCTCCACCTTTTTCTTGTGCTGATAGCATTCCGATGCATAATGACCATACTTCGTACAATTGTAACATTGGATATGTGACCTCTTGATCGGTCGCCTCTACCACGACCATGTCTTCCTCCACGCAAGTAGTTGTAGTATCTATCTTCTTTTTCTTCATTTTAACCTTGACCTTGACTGCAGCCTCTACCACGACCATAACTGTGACCTCCACGGCCATCGCGACCTCGACCTCGACCTCATTCACCGCTGCCCAGTTTCTCTTCTTTTAGTGTTGCTTTCGCTTGCAACACTCCTTCTAGTAATTCTTGATTCTTCTTCTTTTTCCTTTGCTCATGAGCCTCCAAAGAACTTGAGAGGTCATCAATGGTCATTACTTCTAAGTTTTTCGACTATTCAATCGCACACACTACATTCTTAAAATCATCGATCAAGGATCGTAATATCTTCTCCACCACTCTTGTATTGGTTAGAGTATCTCCATTTTGTTTTAGTTGATTGACAACACTTTGTATCCTGGTTATGTAGTCAGATACACCTTCAGATTCCTTTATTGTCATCGCCTCGAGCATGCTACGAAGAGTTTGTAATCGAATTTGTTTTACTCGGTCGGCACCTTTGTATGTCTTCTCAAAAAAATTCCCACGCCTCCTTTGATCTTGTCGCACCGGCAATTTTCTCAAAACCAGATTCATCAACCGCTTAGAAAAGGAGATAAAGTGCGATTTTATCTCTCATTCTGGTTTCTTTCAGCACCTTCAATTGATTTTCCATCTGTTGGGCTGTTGCACCCAGTTCTTCATAGCCAACTTCGACTACTTCCCGCGCATCTTGCCCACCTAGAAAAACCTTCATTTGTATACTCTGATTCTCATAGTTTGTCTTTGTAAGGCACGATAAGGGAACTTGTCCATGTGATATCACAGCGGAACTTGACATGGCTCTGATACCACTTTGTTAGAGAGAAATTATAATTTTTTGGTGGAGAGAAGAGATAACAAGAAACTCAGATATATTTCTTATATTAAACAAAAGTACAAGAAAGACTTTCTTCTCATTACATGTATATCTGTTACGTTAAGAAAAGAAAAAAATTTAAGTTAGAATATTTAAAATATAATTGAGAATTTTATTAACGAACTAAGAGTAAAAAAAAAAAAATCTAAAACAATAATTAAACATTGGTTTGAATTTTCGAAACATTCAAACTTAGTCGAATCTTGAAATTTATGCCTTGTATAAATTGGGGACAATTTGCAACCTCGTTTGCATAATTATATGTATAATTGCTTCTTTTGTCAATATCAAACCTTTTGAGGGTCTATTAGATAAAATTCCCAAATAACATATTATTTCTATCTCTCTCCCTCCTTCCCCTCCTTGTTTTCCCATAGCCTTGGGTGTGGTCCTCCCAAAAGAAAGAAAAGAGAGAGAGGGATCCTCTCCTCCCTTGAAATCCACCAAATAACTTGAAAAAAATGGAAGAAAGAAGTGAAAAGAGTTGATTTTCTCCCCATAAGAGCCATTTAATTCCTCCATTGGTACTATTTTTCTCTCCTCTTTTCTCAAATCTGAAATTTCCCTCCATTGCCTAGGGTTTGGCTCAAATATGAAATTTTTGTATAAATGGTGAGTAATTTACCTCCATTAAGCTTCTATGTTATCCGTTTGGTAATTCCTTTCTCAATTTGTGCTAGATCTCGTTTTTCTACTTAGGGTTGGTCTCAAATCCGAAATTTGGAGAAGAAATTTTGATTAATCTAGTTCCATCCAACCAACAAAGGTATTTATTGGTAATGTCTCATCTTTCTCTTGAAAATCTAGAAATTATTTTGTCTTGATTAATCTAGGGTTTGTGTAATTCGGGAAAACCAAAAATCTGGAAATTTCAGCAAGTTTTGTCAACTTTGGAGACCCCAAAACTAGGGTTCCTAAAGGCGTATGATCACCAAATTTTATGGACAACTATAATTTGAAGTTAACAATGTCACCATATTTAATTTTGTCCTAAAACACTACCCAAAATTTTACTGGTACGGATTTTGCCTCGATAGGTCCAGATTCTGGAAAATTTCTGACTGCTGGAGAAAAATATTGAAAACCAGGGGCTAGGCTGCTTATTTTCACTTGGAAATTTCTGAGATGCTAGTAAACATATATGACAGGGTTGTGTAAAATTTTGAGGGTATTTTATGTGGCAAAATGTTGAGAAATAGTCATCCGAACTGGCGTACCAGCAGCTTCTGTACCAGTATTTTTCAGAATACATTGATCAAATGTGTACGGTCCTACAAACCAAGTTATAGGTTGTGTGAATCTATAGGAATTATGTTAAGAAAATCATAAAGGAACTAATAAAACCCAAGTAGGCATATCAATTGTCGAACAAAGATTAAATCAATTATGGATGATTGAAATAGGTGTAGGCTCGGTTGAGCAAGAGATTGCGGAACCTTTCGAGACGTCTGAACCATAAGGGCGCGATACGCTTTTCGCAACCAGGTGCGGGGTTCTTGGACTTGTTTGATGTTTCATTTTCAAAAATTAAATTCTTTTTCGATTGTCATGTTGTATGTTTGATTGTTGCATTTTTGGACGGATTACATGTTTGATTGTTGCATAATTTGGAATTGTGTGAATTGTTTGCATAACTCAATTTGGTTAAAACCAAATTGTGTGACATTGTTGATTTGCATATTTGTATGGTTGTCATCTTGATTGTGCTCTCATAATTTGTTTATGATTGAAAGTCACCACAAATTGATGATTATAGAATTATGTGAGTGAATTTGCAAAGTCTGACCCGCTGGGCGAGCAGACGGAATTATGTGAATGAATTTGCAAAGTCTGGCCCGCTGGGCGAGCCGACTTTGATCCCAGGAACCTATTGGCCTTAGGTGAATGGCCCTCATGGTGTCCCAGTACCGGTTGGGATGAGGGGTGGGTGACTATATGTGTGTGATTGATTGTGATTGTGGGTGACTTGTGTGTAACGTCTATGGCTCGGGGGCATTACCCTACGTGGTAATGTATTTGGACGGTCAATTGAATATTACGGCATTTCGAATTATTTCAAGTGAATTTTCTCTATATGACTTGGAACCAGATCTTAGTAAATAGTTAAGCCAAAGCACTTCAGATGGGTGTCAGATAAAGGGTCCAGCTCGGTAGAACATCTGTAGGTGTCTGTAACCCTACAGATGAGAGTTTGATAAAGGGTCCAGCTCGATGGAACATCTGTAAGTGCTACCAGCCATAATAAAATAAGTTAGGCCAAAAATGTGCTTGTTTGAACTTCACCTTGGAAATTCCGCAAATTGTGCTTCGTTCGATTATTTGTTGTCGAGCATATGCATATACTTATATATTGTTATAGAATGACTAACGTGCTTTTGTATGGATTTCATTTTTGAACATGGAGTCTGATTGCAAGTCCAATAACTCGATTGTGGCAAATTTGCACTGAGAATTATATTCTCACCCCACCCTTTGGGTTATTTTTACAGGTTTTGATGCGGTTGATCCTGGAGACGCACGCGAGTAGTTGGCCTTGGTATATGTCACCATAGTACCTTAGTAGATATTTTGATTATGTGACTAGAGGAGCATATTTTGTGTTGTGATATAGCACCCTATGTCATACCTTACGGTTGGTATCCGTATGAGATACCTTTTGTATGTTATATACTTTTACCAGATAGTTTGTACTTGGACTATTATATCTATATATGTTTTATGTCCATTATTGTGATGTGATGAGTATATTTTTAGTTGCCTTGTAAGCATACATGAAGTTGTATGCTTACGGCGGGGCTCTGTCACTATTCATGGCCGCGGGGTGTGACAATATCTCTTCTTATGCACTACACTTATACAAAAGTCTATGCTTATATTTATACTAATCTAAGTCGGTTAGGTTATATTCATGAACTTAAAACTATTAAATATTATAATACTACAAAGACAATTTGTATTTGAACTCTATAGCCCACAATATTTGACTAATTTTGTAAACTTTTCACACTTTCAATTAGGTTTATAATTTAACAAATACCATATTCTTGAGTATATAGAGTGACTCTTTGTAAAACTATATCTTATTTATCACTCAAAATACTCATACAATTCTCTTTAAAATATTACAATTCTACTACTTAATTATGGAACCTCCCAGATTACACCTCTACTACTTATATTATCTTACATCTCCGAACTACTACAACTCTCTCTACTTGTTTTTTCTCTTATTTTGTTTTCTTTGATTGGTTCAAATTGGAGACCAAGACACCCCATTTATACTTGCTATAGAAATTTCTAGATCCCATTTAAATGTCAATAATTCTAGAGATTTTCGAACCAAGTTAGTACAGTGAATATACTAGAGATTTTTTTATTTTGATTCTTTGCTTGGTTCCAAAATGGAAATCAAGACACTCTATTTATACTTGCTATAGAATCTCTATACCCTTTTTAAATATTAAGAATTCTAGATATTTTCCATCCAACCTAGTAAAGTAAAATGCTTAACTCTTCTAGAAATTTTCTAATTAACCTACTAAAATTAATTTCATGATTCTTCTAGAGATTTTCTATTTATAAAATTAGATTGAACTGGACCAGAGTTGCTTTCTCAATAATTGACATCATGTTAGTAGGAACTTAAATTAACCGATTCACAAAACCATGTAAATATCTACTCAAGCATGAGATTTTAAAAATAAGTTAACAATACAGTTAATTGCACGGCAAATATTGTCCTTGTAGTTTCCTTTTCTCTTGGAAACTTGCCTGTGGTTTCAATTGTTCATGTATCGTTATCTAGTCTACATGAAAGTCTTCTCTGGACTTAGATGACTTTGAATATACCAGTAGTGTTCTTTAATTTCAAATGGTCAATTTCATTTTTATTTTCATCTTATTATTTTCTCTAAATCTCCACCTATAAAATTTGTTACAAAGGCATTTCGGACCATTACGGCAGAAAATTAAAAAATATAAACAAAAGTAAGGATAACTGCAAAACACATTTAGTTTGTAATAGGATAATTTTTATTTTATTTTTTTAGAAAAAAAATATCACTATTCCTGATTCCCTTTCTTTTTAATTTGGAGATGAATTTTTGCACACAATATCTTCCACTAAACCATTTTTTCCAGAAAAATAAACAGGATAACCGTACAAGTGTACAAATTGCTAGATACTATTAAAGGGCACAATGGGTATTTTATAAGACCAACAATTTTCCTAAAGAAGTTACAATTTTTTATGCTTTTAATAAAGTACAAAACGGGTATTTTATAAATTTAAAATGTGTAAATTTGTGAATTTTCAAAGTTTAGAGGAGAAATGCGTAATTTTGAAAATTTTCAGGGGTATACATGAAATCCCCCCTACATTGGGTGATATAAGGTTGCAATAGTAGCACTTCTGTATCCATATCTTCTCCAATATTTAGAAATATCTATAACATAATATCTCGCTTCGCTCCATCTTTAATGGCCAAATTAGTACTGGCCTGTCTTATTTTCATTTTCTTCCTTCCATCCTGCTGCTCCAACTCATGTACACCTACACTTCCATGTGATCCTTCTATTCAAATTAAGACTCCTTTCATCTTCCAATCAGACATTATGGGTCTTAATTGTCAGGGTTATTTACCGGTTGGATGTGACAATAAGAAACCATTTCTCTCTTATTCTTTTTCTAGGATATTACCATTGGAAAGCATTTCATATGACAACAACACCATTATGGTTAAAAATCCTTATTTTAGTAGTTCTTTGAAAAAATCTGGTTGTCGTAATCTTTATTTTAATTTTTCCAGTCCTATTGATTTGTACATTGGGATGTATGCTTTATTGAATAGTAGCCTTTCTTATCTGAGATGTTACCCTCCTGATCATATACAATCACTACCCAAGATATTTGGCAAGGATTACAACCTTAGCTACTCATCATCTCTTGGTGAATTTAATAAGCTTACGCGTAATTGTTCGAGGCCGGAGAATTCCCTTGACCCATCTTTTGAGACCATTTTATCATTTAAGAATGACAGCTCACATCTGTCTCTGCTATCAGCTAGTTACTCATATGATCTTGTAGCGCGGCCCGGTTGCTTTGCAAACTGGACAGAGGTTCTCAATGATGAAGATGGTATAGGTTAGTACTTAGTAGCTTGCATATTGTTCTTTAACATGTTTCTAAATTATGGACAGTTCATCTCTTTTTTTTGTAGTTTTTCTTTGCCACTTTTTTTTTTTTTTTGTAGTTTTTTTTTAATATCGCTTTGTAATTTGTCAAATTCGACAGAGAAATCCTATATTTTTTTTTTCCTCTCTGTATTTCCTTCTTCCTTCTAGGTGTGTTTGGATAGATGAAGGATAGTCACTATTCTGGATTAGCACTGTTGCGATCTACTATTCTTTGTTTGAGTGTATTTGGATTAGCAAATATGGACTATTCTTTGTTTGCCTTTTATGGGTTTTCTCACTATTATACTAACCTAACAAAATGTTGGGTTAGCTACTATTCTAAAATTCAGGATTACCTCTATTCTTTGTCTTTTATAGTTTCTTCTTTAATGTATATTTGGGATTTATCGAAAGATCTGTTATACATGGTTTTCTCCATGCATCTCTTGTCAGCTGCTACAACACAACTGCATGTCCTTGCAACTGCATATTATGTAGGTTTCCTTATTATAGGTATCTAATTATGTTTCTCAACTAATGGAATTAAATCTTTTAAACAGTATTTTCTTAAACTTCTTTCCTAGGTACTATAAACCCATATCTCTATTACATTAGCTTGTTTCTTTTAGTCAACTTTGGAGTCAATTTTATAGGAAAAGCTTTCAAACTGAAAGTAATGTCACAGAACAATTATTTCCTGATTTTTTTCAATGTTGTTGGAAAAATCAATGTGGTGATGGTTTCCTGATATTGACAGGAGAAGACTTTGACGAAGATAAAATTCTTAAAAATCAATGTGGTAATGTCACAGAACAATTATCGCCTGCCTTCTTTTCTACTTCCCCTCTTATTAAATATTGACAATGACTTTGCTTTTTAAATGGTTGAATTCACTATTAGATATTTAAAATCCTTAAAGGCTCTTTATATTCAGTTGGTCATCTATTAGATTATTTCAGAAAAGATAAAAGAGTATTATGTAATACTTAGCTTTCACTTGGCTGTAGAATTATAGAGCATAACTATAAAAGCTAGTGGCTCACAGCAGAAAGACCATATTAAATTCTTCTTTAATTTGTTTATTTTTAAGCTCATAATATGATTCCAATTCGTAATACTTGCTTTTATTTTCTCTTCTGGTTTGTAACACATCTCTGACACTGATGTACTTTGGAATATTCAGATTCCATTACTAATCACTCTCACTGATCTCTCTATTTTATTTTATGCAATACAGGAAAGAAAATACAACCATCAAGGGTAATAATTTTGATAGGTGAGTATAGTTTTTCTTTGTCATGATTGATCTCAATACAGCAAATATAAGAGTAATTTTACTCTTCAATTTTTCATAATTAAAAGTGCTCATTATTCTCTATTTTCACCTTTATATTTTGTAAGATACTATTTAGCTTGCATCCTCTCTATTCATCCCATTTCATTACATGTTTTTTCTGACCATTCTTTCAGATCACCAGACAAGGTGGCAAAAAAACTCCGAAAGAAACTTTATTTTATAATTATGCAATATTAGGATTAATTTTAGTTCTATGTCACTAAGCTTCATCTTATAGTGCACTATAGCAAAGAAATGTCATAGCAAAATGAAGAAAGAATGTATGCAGTAGAAAATTAAAGCCTTCTCAATTACCTGATTTGTTCTGTCAGAATTAATAACTGGCACTAATGCGCTTATTAGTATCAATTCTCATGCTACTCGTTTTCCTAATCATCTTTCAATCTCTGTTGAACCATGCTAATTTTCTATTTGTTCCCTAATCTATTTATTTTGTTCTGTATATTTTTTCCCCACTGTATATCAAACCAATATTAATTCTTTGATATAAAACCTAAATTCTTTTCATTAAAGTGAAACTGATCCTAGTAATAGAACTGACTATATACAATATCAGTTGCCAGACCAGTTCCCTAGCCATGATCTCTCTGTTGAGCTATAAATTTAAAATAATCTCTTGTTTGCATTAAATCTGTAATTAGATTCTGAAAAAAAATTAAAAATATTTCCACTATATAGTTTGTAATGCGTATACATACTGATTACTTGTATTTGGTTTTCATGTAGGTACCGCAGTAGGATCGTTAGCATTCCTTGGAGCATGCCTTATTTTGTATTTAAAGCTTCGAAGTAGCAAAAATCCTGCCGAATGCATTTCATGGAGCAAAGGCAGGCCTCAAGGAAATATTGAAATGCTCTTAGAAAAATATGGATCGGTTGCACCAAAAAGATATAAACATGCAGAGGTAAAGAAAATTACCAACTCGTTTCAGGATACACTAGGTAAAGGAGGTTTTGGCACCGTATACAGGGGAAGACTACATGATGGCCGTTTGGTTGCTGTCAAAATTTTGCACAATTCTTCAAGTGATAGAGAGGAGCTTTTGAATGAGATCCTAAGCATTAGCAGAACTTCTCATGTCAATGTTGTTAGTCTACTAGGCTTTTGCATTGAAGGCTCCAAGCATGCTCTAATTTATGAATACATGCCAAATGGATCACTCGACAATTATATATACTATGAAAATCGAAATGCAGTTCTTGGTTGGGCAAAGCTTTATGAAATACCAATTGGTATTGCAAGAGGTTTAGAGTATTTGCACAGAGGTTGTAATGCACGTATTGTGCATTTTGATATAAAACCTCAGAACATTCTGTTAGATGCAGATTTCAACCCAAAAATTGCAGATTTTGGTTTGGCAAAATTGTGTCCGCCAAAAGAGAGCATTATTTCAATGGCTGAGATGAGGGGGACCATTGGATACATCGCTCCGGAAGTCTTCTCAAGGAGCTTTGGATTTGTTTCAACAAAATCTGATGTATACAGTTATGGAATGATGGTGTTGGAGATGGTAGGAGGAAGAAGGAATGCAAAACCAGGTGCTGAAAACCCAAGCCAAGTGTATTTTCCACATTGGCTTTATGATTGTCTTGTTGAAGGCAGTCCATTACAGCTACAAGCATGTGATGTATTATCAATAGAAATTGAAGAAATTGTGAAGAAGATGGGCATGATTGGTTTATGGTGCACACAAACAATGCCGGCTAATCGGCCCTCGATGAACAGAGTTGTGGAAATGCTGGTGAGAAGTCCAGACGAGTTGGAAATGCCACCAAAACCTTACCTGTGTTCTCTGCCTCATTCCACAATAACATCACATATTTCTCATACTCCCAAGTTTGGATTAAATTCAGAGTCTGATTCTAACTATTTAATTGGGTCTAACACACTATGAGTATATGGGTATTCAGTTTGACGGGTATTCTTCAATGTAATTTGTGTAAAAAAAATTGAAATTTGAATTTATATTTGCAATGTTTACATTTGTCGACGCTAAATCTACATTTTGTAATTTTATATTTGACATTGTATTAAAAGCTCTGATGGAAACGAATTAAGATTTATGTACATTTATGCATATTTAGATGCTGCCAATATAAACTCAAAATTAAAATGTAAAAAAGAAGAACTGGCATTAAGAAAAATTGCTCTGATAGCCCTTCGTGCCGCGCTAGCTGGTATTACAAAATGTAGTAATATATCACCTTCTTCAACACTTCCAACTGGAAAAGGAGATGGGCCCAAGGAAGTTCATGCGGTTCACCGAAACGCATGCAATTTGGTCACAAACTGCATGGTAACCTTCAGGTTTCAGAAAATTTCTGACAGTTACGACAACCTCAAAGAGTTTGATAAAAAATAATGTTGAATATATATTTCTTGAATTATGGATGTGTATGTAATATTGTCTTATGTATATTGTTTATGTTGAATATTTCTTGAATTATGAATGTATATGTATGTTGAAGAACTAACTCGGCTATGTACTTAACCATAGTCTATTAATTCTGATGACTTAATATATATAACTGATGATATCATGTTATTAGAAACCTAAATTAACCAATTAACCAAACCACATAAATATTTACTCAAGCACCAGATTTTAGGAAAAAAAGTCAACAATATTCTACGTCAATTGCACGGCAAACAATTGTTGTCCTTGAATTTTCCATTTTCTTGGAAAATTGGCGCATGTGGTTTCAATTAATTGTCCATCGTTATCCAGTCTACATGAAAGTCTTCTATAGAGAGAGATGACTTTGAATATTCTACTGTTCTTTACAAATGGTCAATTTCATTTTTATTTTCCTCTTCTTATCTATAAAATTTGTTGTACAAAGGCAATTCGGACTAAAACGGCAGAAAAACCAAAAATATAAAGAAAACTAGAAAAGTGAGGAGAATTTCAACGCACATTTACTTTGTTATAGAATATATAATTTTTAGTCTTATTTTAGAAAAAATAATGTATCACTATTCCTGTTTCCCTTTGTTTTTAATTTGGAGACGAATATTCGCACACAACATCTTAATTTCACTCAACTAATTTTCCTAGAAAATTAAACAGGATAACCGTTGAAGTTAAGAAATTGCTACTAGATAGTAGTCTAGTACGCATTTTAATTAATTAGGAAGCAACATTGAGGGAAAATAGTAAGAAATATCTAATTAAGGGTGTCAATGACACTCTTTTATCCGTTTATCCGATGTGTATCGTATTCGAAAAGACGGGTATGGATAAGATTTTTCCCAGAGTTTATTGGACACAGCTACGGATAAGGATAATTTTTTATTTTTTTTGGTTATCATAACGGGTAGGGATATTGGTAAAGACTATTTTTTACTTGTTATCCTCTAAGATATTTTTTAAAATTAAAATAATACTTATATATTTGTGTATAGATGATACATGATATGATAAAATTTTGTAGTTCATTAAATTTTCATAATAATACATATTAATTAGTTTTATTAATTATTAATTTTTTTCTAGCCACTACCAAGCAATTTAAAATAAAATATTATTATTTTTCTTCTTTTTTCTTGTTTTGAAAATTATTTAATCAAGCTTCAAAAATTGAGATGTCAATGGCATTATTTATGCATTTACCTGTCCTGTATTGTATTTGTAAAGCCGAGTCAGGAAAAGATTTTTTTGTGACCTTATCAGGTAAGGGTAAAGATAAAGATTTTTTTGTTATGATAACGGGTACGAGTATGAAAATACTTCCACTGAACTTGTATCGTATTTTATCGGCTAAATATTCAGAGGAAAGTTCAAATGCCGAAATTTTTATAAATATACAAAAGTTGATTTTTATTTAACAATCTATACAAAATTTGGACGGAATTTTAAATCTGTCCTTAGCACTCACATAATAAGCGGTTTTAGAGGCCAAAACCGCTCACCCTGTCAGCGGTTCCAGGAAGCCAAAACCGCTCACCTTGTCACCCTTCCTGGAACCGCTGACTTTGTTGCCGGTTTCAGGCTTTGTACCCGCTGTGCAGGTCAGCGGTTATGGATTGCTCAAACCTTTAATTAATTAAAATTAATTAATTTCATTTTGAACATTCAATTTTGATGTGAGTTATTTTATTTTTTGTTTGTACATTGTTAGTTAATTAGAATTAAAATTAATGTATAACGTATCACATCAAAATTAACGTATCACGTATGTTTGATCTGGATAACAAACATTTAAAAAAATTAACGTTACAAAATTAATTAGAATTAAAATTAACTAACAATGTACAAACAAAAAATAAAATAACTCACATCAAAATTGAACGTTCAAAATGAAACTAATTAATTTTAATTAATTAAAGGTTTCAGCAATCCAGAACCGCTGACCTGCATAGCGGGTACAAAGCCTAAAACTGGCAACAAAGTCAGCGGTTCCAGGAAGGGTGACAAGGTGAGCGGTTTTGGCTTCCTGGAACCGCTGACAGGGTGAGCGGTTTTGGCCTTTAAAACCGCTTATTATGTGAGCGGTAAGGATAGATTTAAAATTCCGTCCAAATTTTGTATAGATTGTTAAATAAAAATCGACTTTTGTATATTTATAAAAATTTCGGGTTCAAATGCCTTCATTTTTTGTGCCTCCATCATGCCTCTATTTTATGAAGTATAATAACTAAAAAATTAAAAACTTAAACGTCAAAATAAAACCGTTACATTTGATCTATGTTATTTTCTCTATATGCATGAAAAAGAATATCATTTTTCGATTTTATTTTTATGTGAATTAATAACTTGAAAATTACCATAAAAAATCATCCACATTAGTGTGTTTTTTTACAAACTTTTGATAACAAACAAAATAAAAATTTAAATGTCATAATCCTTTACATGTGCATAAATAAAATAATGTAGATCATATCTGACAGTTTTATTTTGATATTTAAAATTTTATATGTTGAGTTATTATATTTAAAAAAAATATAGATGCAAAGAAAATGAAGGTATTTGAACCTTCCTCCCATATTAATTGTAATGTAGATCATATCTGACAGTTTTATTTTGACATTTTAAGTTTTAAATTTTGAGTTATTATATTTTAAAATACATAGAAAATAAAGTTGTTTGAACCTTCCTCCAGTATTAATTCCTATAATATTTAAGCAATAATATCCCAATCGGGAGAATTTATAATAATAATGGGGACTTAAGTGCTAGTCTTTCAAAATGGACCTTGGTTTTGCTTTTGCTCACTTAAGGTTGTGTTTGGATGAGATAAAGAATAGTGGTTAGAAACTAATTCGAACTATTATTCTACGTTTGGATGTGTTTGAGTTTGCAAAAATGGACTATTCTTTATTTGTCTTCTGTAGATTAATTAGCATGTTGTTCTACTAATTAAATCAAAAGTTGGATTAGCTCAAACTCACTAATCCAAGTCTTCATCCAAACACACCCAAATAAATAGTATAATGATTTATGGAGGTCAGAGTAAATTGAAAATGAAGGGTATATCCAAGGGTTTTTCTTAATCAGTGGTTAATCAAGATTATTTTTTTTATTTTGATTTCTTAGGTTTGGTTCAAAATGGAGGCGAAGACACTCTATTTATACATGAAATATCTATACCCAATTTAAATATTAATAATTCTAGATATTTTCCAGCAAACCTAGCAAAGTAAACATGCTCGACCCTTATAGAAATTTTCTAATTAATCTAGTAAAATTAATTTTATAATTTTTCCTAAATTTTATATTTTTAAAATTGAGTTTAGTTGGACCTGTGTTGCCTAAATTAACTAAATAACCAAACCACGTAAATAGTAAATATCTACTCAAGCACAAGATTTTACAAATAAGTCAACAATAAAATCAATTACACGGCACACATTTATTGTCCTTGAATTTTCTCTTTTCTTGGAAAATTGGCGCATGTGGTTTCAATTAATTGTATATCGTTATCCAGTCTACATGAAAGTCTTCTATGGAGTTAGATGACTTTGAATATTCTACTGTTCTTTTTAAATGGTCAATTTCATTTTTAATTTTCCTGTTCTTATCTATAAAATGTGTGGTACAAAGGCATTTCGGACCCAAATGGCAGAAAAACCATAAATATAAAGTAAAGTGAGGAGAATTGCAACGCACATTTACTTTGTTATTGAATATATAATTTTTATTAATCTTTTAGAAAAAAAAAAAAGTATCACTACTTGTTTCCCTTTCTTTTTAATTTGGAGACGAACTTTAATTAGCACACAACATCTTTCACTCAGCTATTTTTCCCAAAAATGAACAGGATAACCGTTCAAGCCGAAATTTTTATTAGCATCCTCAATTAGAAAAAATACACAAATGCCAATGAATTTTTTTATTTTTAAAAATACAGCAACTGCCAGGATTCCTAGCGGTCCTCTAAGAAATGAACCGCCAGGAATCCTGAGAGTTGTGGTTATTTTGCATTTATCCTGGCGGTTCAATTTGGAAGATAACCACCAAGATTTCTGGCAGTCCCCTAAGAAATGAACAGCCAAGAATCCTAGCAGTTCAAGTTATTTTGCTTTTTTTTTTTTTGTGTTATATTTTGTTTTTTTGTTATATGATTTTATTGTGGTGTTATATTGTAGGTTTTTGTTAATATTGTACGTAATGTTTGACGATGGATTTTGATTTTTATATTGTATTTTTATACAATTTGGGTTATGTTTTGTTTTACCAAAGAGGCATTGAAGCAAATCAAATAATTAATAAGATAAACAAAACAAAACAATCCCAACATAAAATACTATAATCCAGCACAAAAAATACTAGAAGTCTGATATTTTTAAAACCTTAATTTTTGATATTTGGATTGCTTAATAACACGTTACGGTAAATCTGAACAAAGTATGGTATTCTTAAAACCTGATTTTGATGTTTTTATGGCTTAATAACAAGTTACGATAAATATGACTAAAGTATGGTATTTTAAAAAAAACTCTAACAATTTCAAAAAAAATTCTAATGATTTCTAACAATTTATAACAAAATTTACAATAATTTATTACAATTATAAACAAATTAAACAATTTGGTACATTTCTAACAAATTCTACTAATTTATAACAATATTGGACAACAAAATAATTAATACAAAATATAAGGACTTACAAGCAAAAGAAAATTCCTTGGGATAATTACTTGAAGAATGAAAGAGATTGAAAAAATGAAATGAGATGGTCAGATATCCTACCTACCTATATATAGACACCCGAATTGTCATAATTCTTGGCAGTACGTTGGAGCATTTAAAATAATAATAATAATAATTCTGGCAATTCATCCCTTAGAGGGCTGCCAAAAAATTTAGTGGTTTTAGCATTTTTAAAACTAAAAAAGTTCTAGAACATTTGTATATTTTTTTAAAATTGAGGATATTAATAAAAAATTTGGCCGTTCAAGTGTACAAATTGCTACTAGCTAGCGCGCCTTTTAATTAATTAGCTATAATAAACAACATCCGAAGGAAAATGGAACGAAACATTTAGGGTTGTCAATGACACCCTTTTATTCATTTACTTGATGTGTATCGTATTAAAAATGACAGGTAAGGATAAGATTTTTTTTTATTATTAGTTTATCAGGTACGAATTAAGGTCAAGATATTTTTTCGGTATCACAACGGGTACGAGTACATATAAAGACCATTTCTAAACTGTTATCCTATAAGATAATTTTTAAAATTTAAATAATACTTCAAATATATAATTTTATAGAGATCGATGATACATGATATGATAAAGTTTAGTACTTCATTAATTTTTCATAATATATATTAATTAGTTGTATTATTTATTATTATTTTCTTGTTTTGCAAAATATTTTATCAAAAGCACAAATTGAAATGTCAATGATATTCTTTTATCTATTTACTGAACTTGTACTTTATTCAAAAAGACAAGGATAAGATTTTTTTCATGAACTTATTAGGTATGGATAAATATAAAGATTTTTTTATTATCATGACGGGTACGGGTTTGAAAATGCTTTCACCAAATCTGTATCGTATCTTGTCGGCTAAATATTAAGAGGAAGGTTCATCTATTAGATATTTAAAATTCTGAAAGGCTCTTTATATTCAGTTGGTCATCTATTAGATTATTTCAGAAAAGATAAAAGAGTATATGTAATACTTAGCTTTCACATGACTATATAATTATAGAGCACAAGAAGAACTCTAAAGGATAGTGGCTCATATTAAAAGTACAGCAGAAAGATCATAATAAAATTACTCTAAAATTTTCAAATTCCATTACTTATCACTTTCACTGTCTTCTCTATTTTATTTTATGAAATACAGGAAAAAAGACAACACAAGCAAGAAGGGTAATAATTTTGATAGGTGAGGATAGTTTTTCTTCATCATGATTGATCTCAATGCAGCAAATCTGAGAGTAATTTTACACTTTATTTTCATAATTAAAAGTGCTCATTATTCTCTATTTTCACCTATATAGTTTTTAAAATATTATTTAGCTTGCATCCTCTCTATTCATTCCATTTCATTACATGTTTTACCTGACCATTCTTTCAGATCACCAGACAAGGTGGCAAAAACTCTTAAAGAAACTTTATTTTATAATTATGCAATATTAAGTTAAATTTACTTTGATATGAAACCTATATTCTTTTGGTTAAAGAGAAACTGATCCTAGTAAAAGAACTTACTATATACTATATCAGCTGCCATACCAGTTCCCTAGCCATGATCTCTGTGTTGAGCTATCAATGTAAATTATCCCAACATGCTCTCCTTCGGATCAAGCTAAAAAAATATTCGAACTAGCGGAGGGTAATTTTAATTTCATATTTATAAATTAGTGACTTCAATGGTTACATATGCAAGAGATTGTTTGCCAGTTTAAATTATTAAAAATATTCTCCTGTTTGCATGAAATCTGTAATTAGTTTCTATCAATAATTAAAAATGTTTCTACTCTATGGTTTGTAATGTTTATACATACTGATTACATGTATTTGGTTTTAATGTAGTTACTCTAGTAGGATCTATTACATTCCTTGGAGCATGCCTTGTTTGGTATTTAAGCTTCGAAGTAGCAAAAACTCTGCCGAATGCATTTTATGGAGCAAAGACAGACCTGAAGGAAATATTGAAGTGCTCTTAGAAAAATATGGATCGTTTGCACCAAAACGATACAAATATGCTGAGGTAAAGAAAATTACAGGCTCGTTTCATCATACACTGGGTAAAGGAGGCTTTGGCATTGTATACAGAGGAATACTTCAGGATGGGCATTTGGTTGCTGTCAAAATTTTGCACAATTTTTCATGTGGTAGAGAAGAGCTTTTGAATGAGGTTCTCAGCATTGGCAGAACTTCTCATGTCAATGTGGTCAGTCTTCTAGGCTTTTGCATTGAAGGTTCCAAGGATGCTCTAATTTATGAATACATGCCAAATGGATCACTCGATAATTATATATACTCCGAAAACCCAACAGCAGTTCTTGGTTGGGCAAAGATTTATGAAATCGCAATTGGTATTGCAAGAGGTTTAGAGTATTTACACCGAGGATGCAATGCACGTATTGTCATTTTGATATAAAACCTCAGAATATTATGTTGGATGAAGATTTCAACCCAAAAAATTGCAGATTTTGGTTTGGAAAAATTGTGTCCGCCAAAAGAGAGCATTATTTCAATGGCTGAGATGAGGGGAACCATCGGGTATATTGCTCCCGAAGTCTTCTTGAGGAGCTTTGGAGTTGTTTCAACAAAATCTGACGTATACAGTTATGGAATGATGGTGTTGGAGATGGTAGGAGGAAGAAGGAATGCAAAACCAAGTGCTGAAAACCCAAGCCAAGTGTATTTTCCACATTGGCTTTATGATTGTCTTGCTGAAGGCAGTCCAATACAGCTACAATCATGTGATGTATTATCAATGGAAATTGAAGAAATTGCAAAGAAGATGGGCAAGATTGGTTTATGGTGCACACAAACCATGCCGGTTAATCAGCCCTCGATGAACAGAGTTTTGGAAATGCTGGAGAGAAGTTCAGACGAGTTGGAAATGCCACCAAAACCTTACCTGTGTTCTCTGCCTCATTCCACAATAATATCACATACTTCTCATACTCCCAAGTTTGGATTAAATTCAGAGTCTAATTCTGACTATTTAATTGTGGCTAACACACTATGAGTATATGGGTATTCAGATTGACGGGTATTCTTCAATGTAATTTGTGTAACAAAATTGAAATTTGAGTTTATATTTGCAATGTTTACATTTGACGCTATATCTACATTTGGTAATTTTATATTTGACATTGTATTAAAAGCACTGATGGAAAGGAATTAAGATTTATGTACATTTGTACATATTTAGATGCTGCCAATAATGTATCTGCTTGAAAGTTTTATGTATTTAAAATTAAAATGTAGAAAAGATGAAGAACTGGCATTAAGAAACATTGCTCTGATAGCCCTTCGTGCCGAGCTAGCTGGTATTACAAAACGTAGTAATATATCATCTTCTTCAACACTTCCAACTGGAAAAGGAGATGGGCCCAAGGAAGTTCATGCGGTTCATCGTAACGCATGCAATTTGGTCACAAACTGCATTGTAACCTTCAGGTTTCAGAAAATTTCTGACAGTTACAACAACCTCAAAGAGTTTGATAATAAATAATGTTGAATATATATTTCATGAATTATGGATGTGTATGTAATATTGTCTTATGTATGTTCTTTATGTTGAATATTTCTTGAATTATGAATGTATATGTATGTTGAAGAACTACTTCGGCTATGTACTTACCCATAGTCTATTAATTCTGATGACTTATCCGATATATAACTGATGATATCATGTTATTAGAAACCTAAATTAACCAATTAACCAAACCACGTAAATATTTACTCAAGCACCAGATTTTAGAAAAAAAAGTCAATAATATTCTTCGTCAATTGCACGGCAAACAATTATTGTCCTTGAATTTTCCCTTTTCTTGGAAAATTGGCGCATGTGTTTTCAATTAATTGTCTATCTTTAATCTTCTATGGAGTTAGATGACTTTGAATATTCTACTGTTCTTTTGAAATGGTCAATTTCATTTTTATTTTCCTCTTCTTATCTATAAAATTTGTTGTACAAAGGCAATTCAGACTAAAACGGCAGAAAAACGAAAAATATAAAGAAAACTAGAAAAGTGAGGAGAATTGCAATGCATATTTACTTTGTTATAGAATATATAATTTTTAGTCTTCTTTTAGAAAAAAAAAATGTATCACTATTCCTGTTTCCCTTTCTTTCTAATTTGGAGACGAATATTCGCACACAACATCTTAATTTCGCTTAGCTATTTTTCGATTTTATTTTTATGTGAATCAATAAGTTGAAAATTAACATAAAAAAATCATCCACATTAGAAATGTCATAATTTTTATGTGAATCAATAAGTTGAAAATTAACATAAACTTTTGATAACAAACAAAATAAAATTGAAATGTCATAATTTTTTACATGTGCATAAATAAAATAATGTATATCATATCAAACAGTTTTATTTTGACATTTTAGATTTTATATGTTCAGTTATTATATTTAAAAAAATATATAGATGCAAAGAAAATGAAGTTATTTGAACCTTCCTCCCATATTAATTGTAATGTAGATAATATATGATAGTTTTATTTTAAGTTTTAAATTTTGAGTTATTATATTTTAAAATGCATATAAAATGAAGTTTTTTGAACCTTCCTCCAATATTAATTGCTATAATATTACAGCAATAATATCCCAATCGGGGGAATTTTTAATAATAATGGGTACCTAAGTGCTTGTCTTTCAATAATAATCCGTGGAATTCTGGACCTTGTTTTTGCATTTGCTTGGGTTGTGTTTTGATGAGATAAAGAACTGTGCTAATTCCAGTTAGCGGCTATTCCGAATTATTATTTTACTTTTGGATGTGTTTGAGTTAGTAAAAATGGATTATTCTTTATTTGTATTTTGTAGATTAGGATGTTATTCTACTAAACCAAATGTTGGATTAACTCAAACTCACTATTCTCACTAATCCAAGTCTTCATCCAAACACACCCAAATGAATAGTATAATGATTTATGGAGGTCAGATTAAATTGAAAATGATGGGTATATCCAAGGGTTTTTCTTAATCAGTGGTTAATCAAGATTTTTTTTATATTTTAATTTCTTATCTTTGGTTCAAAATGGAGACGAAGACACTCTATTTATACTTGAAATATCTACACCCAATTTAAATGTTAATAACTCTAGATATTTTCCAACAAACCTAGCTAGGAGAGTAAATATGCTCGACTCTTATAGAAATTTCCTAATTAATCTATTAAAATTAATTTTATATTTTTTCACAAAAAATATATTTTTAAAATTAAGTTTAGTTGGACCTGTGTTGCCTAAATTAACTAAATAACCAAACCACGTAAATAGTAAATATCTACTCAAGCACAAGATTTTAGAAATAAGTCAACAATACTGTCAATTGCACGGCAAACAATTACTGTCCTTGCATGATTTTTTCCCTTTTCTTGGAAAATTGGCACATGTGGTTTCAATTAATTGTCTATCGTTAATCGTTACCCAGTCTACATGGAAGTCTTCTATAGAGTGAGATGACTTCGAATATTCTACTGTTCTTTTCAAATGGTCAATTTCATTTTTAATTTTCTTGTTCTTATCTATAAAATGTGTGGTACAAAGGCATTTCGGACCCAAACGATAGAAAAACCAAAAATATAAAGCAAAGTAAGGAGAATTGCAACGCACATTTACTTTGTTATTGAATATATAATTTTTATTCTTCTTTTAGAAAAAAAAAAGTATCACTACTTGTTCCCCTTTCTTTTTAATTTGGAGACGAACTTTCGCACACAGCATCTTTCACTCAGCTATTTTTCCCAAAAATGAACAAGATAACCGTTCAAGCCGAAATTTTTGTTAGCATCCTCAATTAAAAAAAAATACCCAAATGCCAATGAATTATTTTATTTTTAAAAATACACCAATTGCCAGGATTCCTAGCGGTCCTCTAAAAAATGAACTGCCAGGAATCCTGAGAGTTGAGATAATTTTGCATTTATCCTGGTGGTTCAATTCAAAAGATAACCGCCAGGATTCCTAACGGTCCCCTAGGAAATGAACAGCCAGGAATCCTGACAGTTCGGGTTATTTTGCATTTTTTTATGTCGAGGATATGTTGTTATTTTTTTTTATTGTTTTTGTGTTATATTTTGTTTTTTTGTTATATGATTTTATTGTGGTGTTATATTGTAGGTTTTTGTTAATATTGTTCGTAATGTTTGACGATGGATTTTGATTTTTATATTGTATTTTTATACAATTTGGGTTATGTTTTGTTTTACTAAAGAGGCATTCAAACAAACCAATTAATAAGATAAACAAAACAAACCAATCCCAACATAAAATACTAGAATCCAGCACGAAAAATACTAGAAGTCTGATATTTTTAAAACCTTAATTTTGATATTTTGATTGCTTAATAATGCGTTACGGTAAATCTGAACAAAGTCTCGTATTCTTAAAACCTGATTTTGATGTTTTTATGGCTTAATAACAAGTTACGATAAATCTGACTAAAGTATGTATTTTTTTTTAAAAAAAACTCTAACAATTTCAAACAATTTCTAATTATTTCTAACAATTACTAACAAAATTTACAATAATTTATTACAATTTATAAACAAATTAAACAATTTGGTACATTTCTAACAAATTCTACTAATTTATAACAATATTGGACAACAAAATAATTAATACAAAATATAAAGACTTAATTAATACAAAATATAAAGACTTACTTGCAAAAGAGAATGCCTTGGGATAATTTCTTGAAGAATGAAAGAGATTGAAAAAATAAAATGAGATGGCCAGATATCCTAGCTACCTATATATAGACACCCAAATTGTCAGAATTCTTGGCAGTTGGAGCATTTAAAAATAATAATAATAATAATAATTCTGGCAGTTCATCTCTGGAGGGCTTCCAAAAAATTTAGTGGTTTGAGCATTTTTAAAAATAAAAAAATTCTAGAAATTTGTATATTTTTGTAAATTGAGGATATTAATAAAATATTTGGCCGTTCAAGTGTACAAATTGCTACTTGCTAGTGCGCCTTTTAATTAATTAGCTATAAGAAGCAACATCCGAAGGAAAAATGGAACGAAACATTTAGGGTTGTCACAACGGGTAGGGTACGAATTAAGGTAAAGATATTTTTTTATTATTACTTTATCAGGTACGGATTAAGGTAAATATATTTTTTCGTTATCACAACGGGTAGGGGTACATATCAAGACCATTTCTAAACTATTATCCTACAAGATAATTTTTAAAATTTAAGTAATACTTATAGATATATAATTATATAGAGATGATACATGACATGATAAAGTTTAGGACTTCATTAATTTTTCATAATATATATTAATTAGTTGTATTATTTATTATTATTTTCTTGTTTTGCAAAATATTTTATCAAAAACACAAATTGAGATGTCGATGATATTCTTTTATCCATTTACTGAACTTCTACTGTATTCGGAAAGACAAGGATAAGATTAGTGTTTTTTTTTTGTGAACCCATAAGGTATGGATAAATATAAAGATTTTTTTATTATCACAACAGGTATGGGTTTGAAAATGCTTTCACCCAATCTGTATCGTATCTTGTCGGCTAAATATTAAGTGGAAGGTTCAAATGTCTTCATTTTTTTGTGCCTCCATCATGTCTTCATTTTAGAACTTTAACAACTTAAACGCTAAAAGAAAACCTTTAAATTTGATCTATGATATTTTTTCTATATACATTAAACAAAATATCACTTTTGGATTTTATTTTTATGTGAATCAATAAGTTGAAAATCAATGTATAAAATTATCCACATTACATTTTTTTCCCAAATTGTTGATAACAAACAAAACAAAGTTTAGATATAATATTTTGTACATGTGCATAAATAAAATAATGTAGATCATATTTGACGATTTTATTTTGATACCTTAAGTTTTAAATTTTGAGTTATTATATTTCTGAAAATAAAAAAATGAGGGATGCATAAAAAATGAAGGTATTAATTTGAACCTTCCTCCAATATTAATTCCTATAATATTTCAGCAATAATATCTCAGTCGGTGGAATTTTTAATAATAATAGGGACCTAACTATTTGTCTTTCAACAATATGCCAGCTGTCAAGGTCAAATTCAATCCATGGAAAATTATATAAGACGTTACAAGAATAACATGTATGTATCCTTTTGTCTTCTCCAAAGTTTAGAAATAGCTATAAGCCTATAACTTAATATCTCACTTAGTTCCATCTTTAATGGCCACTTCAGTACTGGCTTGTCTTTTTTTCATTTGCATCCTTCCTTGCTTCGCCAACTCATGTAATAGTACACTTCCATGTGATCCTTCTATTCATATTAAGCCTCCTTTCTACCTTGAATCAGATGCTAGGAAGGATCCTAGTTGCCTGCGTTCTTTATGGATTGAATGTGACAATGAGATCCCAGTTCTCTTCTGGCAATATTTGTGGTTAATTACCATTTGAAAGCATCTCATATAACACCAATATTATTATTGCTCAAGATCCTTATCTTATTAGTTCATTGAAAAATTCTGGCTGTGGTAGTCTTTATTTTAATTTTTCTAGTGCTGTCAATAAGGTTAACAATGAGATGTATAATTTATTGAATAGTAGCCTTTCTTCTGTGAGATGTACTGACCATCCTAATCAGATAGAATCACCACCCAAGATGTATGGTTCCTTTGAACATCCAAAAAAAAGAAAAACTCGAAAATACAAAATTAAAAAAGAGTATGCTCTTATCATGGCCACATTTCATGATTATATCTCTTATCAGTTTTCTCTATAATTTTAGTTTCACCATCAGTTTTACCATCTAAACCACCCTTGGTACTGAAACTTTGTTTGGCTGTGGTTTCATTCAATATCATTGAAGACTATAAAAAGGAATTATGAAAATATTCGATTTATTGATGATGTGTTTTCTTTTGTAACAAGATGAGACAAAGAGAGGTCTCAGAGTAAATTGAAAATTGAGGGTTAATTCAAGGGTTTTTCTTAATCAGAAGTTAATCAAGATTTTTTATTTGATTTCTTTTTTTGGTTCCAAAATGGAGATCAAGACATTCTATTTATACTTGCTATAGAAATTTCTGTACCCTATTTAAATATTAATAATTCTAGATATTTTCCATCCAACCTAGAAATTTCTTAACTCTTCTTGAAATTTCCTAATTAATCTAGTAAAATTAATTTCATGATTCTTCTAGAAATTTTCTATTTATAAAATTAAATTGAATTGGACCAGCGTTGCTTTCTCAATAACTGATATCATGTAGTAGGAACATAAATAAACCAATTAACAATGCAGTGAATTGCACGGCAAACAATTATGGTCCTTAGATTTTCCTTTTTTCTTGGAAATTGCTTGTGGTTTCAATTGTCTGTGTATTGTTACCCAGTCTACATGAAAGTCTATGCATCCTTTTTTCTTGGAAAATTTTCTGTAGTTTCAATTGTCTATGTATCGTTACCCAGTCTTCATGAAAGTCTTCTCTGGAATTAGATGACTTCGAATATACCTGTAATGTTATTTTCAAATGGTCAATTTCATTTTTATTTTACTCTTATTATTATCTCTAAATCTCGATCCATCTATAAAATGTGTGGTACAATGGCATTTCGGATAATTATGGCAGAAAAATAAAACATTTAAACAAAAGTAAGGAGAACTGTAACGCACATTTAGTTTGTAATGGAATAATTTTTATTATTTCTTTTAGATAAAAATGTATTACTATTCCTGTTTATCTTCCTTTTTAATTTGGAGATGAATTTTCGCGCACAATATCTTTCACTAAAACATTTTTTTCTAGAAAATTAAACAGGATAACCGTATAAATGTACAAATTGCTAGCTATTAGTAAAGGGCATAATGGGTATTTTATAAGACCAACAATTTTCCTGATCAAGTTACACTTTTTTATGCTTTTAATAAAGTATAAATGGGTATTTTATAAATTTAAAATGAGTTTTAATATAAAAGACAATAAAATAAGTAATTTTGTGAATTTTCAAAGTTTAGAGAGATGTAATTTTGACGTATTTCAGGGGTGTACGTGAAATCCCCCCTACATTGGGTGATATAAGGTTGCAATAGTAGCACTTCTGTATGCATATATTCTCCAAAATTTACAAATATATATAACTTAATATCTCGCTTGGTTCCAACTTTAATGGCCACTTCAGTACTAGCCATTCTTATTTTCATTTTCATCCTTCCCTGTTTCTCCAACTCATGTAAACATACACTTCCATGTGATCCTTCTTTTCAAATTAAGCCTCCTTTCTACTTCCAATCAGACATTACGATGGCTCCTAATTGTGTTAGAAATTTACTGATTGGATGTGACAATAATAATAAGTCATTTCTCTCTTTGTACTCTAAGTTATTACCATTGGAAAGCATCTCATATAATACCAGCATCATTAGGGTTCAAGATCCTTATCTTAGTAATTCTTTGAAAAATTCTGGCTGTCGTAATCTTTATTTTAATTTTTCTAGTCCTATTAAGTGGTACCGTGGGATGGATGATTCATTGAATAGTAGTCTTTCTTCAGTGAGATGTGACCCTCCTGGTCATATACAATCACTACCCAAGATATTTGGAAAGGATTACAACCTTAGCTACTCGCCATCTCTTGGTGAAGATGATCATAAGCCTATGCAGAATTGTTCTAGGCCTGAAAATTTCCTTGACCCATCTTTTGAGTCCATTTTCTCATTTGAAAAGAACAGCTCACTGCTTATGCTGCTATCAGCTAGTTACTCGCACGATCTTGTAGCGCAGCCCGGTTGCTTTGCAAACTGGACAGAGGTTCTCGATCTTGAGGATGGTAAAGGTTAGTAGTTTGCATATTTTATCAATTTATCCTGTTATTTTTCTTTACCTCTTTGTAAATTATGGACAGTTCATCTCATTTTTTTTTGGTATTTTTTGTTTAATTTCTTTGTAATTTGTCAAACTCGACAGAGAAATCCTATCTTTCTGTTTCCTGCTCTGTATTTCCTGCTTCCTTCTCATTCATAGTTTATTCTTTAAGCTGCCACCCGGTGCTGTCATTAATGCATATTTGTAATTTATCAAAGGATTTGTTATACTTGGTTTTCTCTATGCATCTCTTGTCAGCTGCCACAATACAATTATACAACTGCATGTACTTGCAAGTTGCGTATGCAGAATCGGCCGAGTCAGAACGGAATTGGATGACCAAAATTTTATAGAAAAACCGGATTAAACAGTGCTGATTCGGCCCAATCGAGTGGTCTCGACCAATTCCAGACCGGTTCTCACTTTTTCGGAGGCGATTCTCTCCAAAATAAGCAGAGTCAATTTGGGTTTATCGGAAAAAAAAAAAAAGCAGAGTCAATTTGGGAGGACGATTTAGGAAGAAAGAAGGAAGGCACATGTGGAGAAGAAAGGCCAATAGATACATCTTAAATGGACTCGGTGTACAAATCTCTGAAGTACATAAATAGAAAATACAGTTGGTCTATTGTGAACCAAGAGCATCGAAAAAACTCTGTTGACCAAATTTTACGTCTCCTCTCCATTTTGGTCTTCATTGGACGCAACCTTTCCTACAATTTTTTGCATTTTTATATATGTTTTTGAATTGTTTTTTCATGTTTTCCACCTTATTTGTTTGATTTTTATTTCATTTAGGAACCAAAAATATTTTATTTAATAATTTTTTTTCTATTTTTTTAGTACAAAACAAGCCTCAGCCAAAAATATCTGAGTTTCCGATCTAATTTGGCAAATTCCGATCTATTCATCCGATTCTAATTTTCCGTGGCCAATTCCAATTTTGATTCTGATTTTTCCTTCTATGCTTGCAAGTTGCAACTATCATCCCTGCATATTATGTAGGCTTTCTTATTAGGTATCTAATTATGTTTCTCAATTAACGGAATTAAATCTCCCATTATTTGAATACCAAAAGATTAAGTTCAGTTGTACTTTTCATATTTCACCACTATTTTATCTGGACTTGTAATCGAGAGGAGCAGTTTGGAGACAGGTTAAACAAAAAAACAAAAATAAAAATCATAACAGTTGTTGACAGTTATGTTAAACAGTTCATATTTCATTAGCTAGTTTCTTTTAGTCAACTGTGAAATCAATTTTATAGGAAAAGCTTTCAAACTAAAAGTAATGTGACAGAACAATTGTTTCTTGATTTTTTCAATGTTGTTGGAAAAATCAATGTGGTGGTGGTTTCCTGATATCAACAAGAGAAGACTTTGATCAAGTCTACTGTCTTTTCTCTGCTCATGTCTTATATTAAGTACACTATTGCCTGCCTTCTTTCTACTTCCTCTCTTATTAAATATTGACAATGACTTTGCTTTTTCAATGGTTTAATTAACTATTAGATATATATTTAAAATGCTTAAAGGCTCTTCATATTTAGTTTGCCATCTATTAGATTATTTCAGAAAAGGTGAAAGAGTATATGTAATATTTAGCTTTGACTTGGCTCTTTATAGTCAGTCAGAGGCAACTATAAAGGCTAGTGGCTCACAACAGAAAGACCCTATTAAATTCTTCTTTAATTTTTTTTTCTTTTGATGCTCATAATATGTTTGCAACACATTGCTGACAGTGATGTACTCTGGAATTTTCAGATTCCATTACTAATGACACTCACTGACCCCTCTATTTTATTTTATGAAATACAGGAAAAAAATCAACACAAGCAAGAAGGGTAACAATTTTCATAGGTGAGGATAGTTTTCCTTTCGTCATGATTGATCTCAATACAGCAAATCTGAGAGTAATTTTACTCTTCCGTCCACCCAACAACCTATAAGGCTATAACACTAGAGACTAGGGCTAATCTGAATCATATTTAGTATTTCATTCAAAAATAAGGGACGGTCAACACAGGTGCTCATGCACGTTGAATCCAGGAAACAAAACTAATCTCCATTTCGGTTTCACCTATAAATTTTTTAAAATATTATTTAGCTTGCATCCTCTCTATTCATCCCATTTCATTACATGTTTTACCTGACCATTCTTTCAGATCACCAGACAAGGTGGCAAAAACTTTTAAAGAAACTTTATTTTGTAATTATGCAATATTAGGTTAAATTTACTTCTATGTACACTATGCTTCATCGTACAGTCCACTATAATTTGTAATGTGCATACATACTGATTACTTGTATTTGGTTTTAATTTAGGTACCACGGTAGGATCTATAGCATTACTTGGAGCATGCCTTATTTTGTATTTAAAGCTTCGAAGTAGCAAAAATTCTGACGAATGCATTTCAAGGAGGAAAGACAGACCTGAAGGAAATATTGAAATGCTCTTAGAAAAATATGGATCGTTTGCGCCAAAAAGATATAAACATGCAGAAGTAAAGAAAATTACCAACTCATTTCAGGATACACTAGGTAAAGGAGGTTTTGGCACCGTATACAGGGGAAGACTGTATGATGGCCGTTTGGTTGCTGTCAAAATTTTGCACAATTCTTCAAGTGATAGAGAGGAGCTTTTGAATGAGATCCTGAGCATTAGCAGAACTTCTCATGTCAATGTTGTTGGCCTACTAGGCTTTTGCATTGAAGGCTCCAAGCATGCTCTAATTTACGAATACATGCCAAATGGATCACTCGACAATTATATATACTCTGAAAATCCAAAAGCAGTTCTTGGTTGGGCAAAGCTTTATGAAATAGCAATTGGTATTGCAAGATGATTAGAGTATTTACACCGAGGTTGTAACACACGTATTGTGCATTTTGATATAAAACCTCAGAACATTCTATTAGATGAAGATTTCAACCCAAAGATTGCAGATTTTGGTTTGGCAAAATTGTGTCCGCCAAAAGAGAGCATTATTTCAATGGCTGAGATGAGGGGAACCATTGGATACATTGCTCCGGAAGTCTTCTCAAGGAGCTTTGGTGTTGTTTCAACAAAATCTGATGTATACAGTTATGGAATGATGGTGTTGGAGATGGTAGGAGGAAGAAGGAATGCAAAACCATGTGCTGAAAACTCAAGCCAAGTGTATTTTCCACATTGGCTTTATGATTGTCTTGTTAAAGGCAGTCCAATACAACTACAAGCTTGTGATGTATTATCAATGGAAATTGAAGAAATTGTAAAGAAGATGGGAATGGTTGGTTTGTGGTGCACACAAACAATGCCGGGTAATCGGCCCTCAATGAACAGAGTTGTGGAAATGCTGGAGAAAAGTTTAGAGGAATTGGACATTCCACCAAAACCTTACCTATCTTCTCCGACTCATTCCACAATAATATCACATACTTCTCATACTCCCAAGTTCGAATTAAATTCAGGGTCTGATTCTGACTATTTAATTGTGGCTAACACACTATGAGTATAGGGCTATTCAGTTTGACGGGTATTCTTCAATGTTATTTGTGTAAAAAAATTGAAATTTGAGTTTATATTTGGAATGTCTACATTTGATAATTTTATATTTGAGTCTGTTTTAGTAAAAGTACTGATGGAAAAGAATTAAATTTATGTAACATTTATGCATATTTAGATGCTGCTAATAATGTATCTGCTTGAAAGTATCGTGTAGTTAAAATGAAAAAGTAAAAACAAAGATCTGGCATTAAGAAACCATTCTCTGATAGGCCTTTCGTCCGCACTGGTGTTACTAAACATAGTAATATATATAATCTTCTTCAACACTTCCCACTGGAAAAGGAGATGGGCCCAAAATAGCTCATACGGTTCACCGAAACGCTTGCGATTTGGTCACAAACAGAACAGTAATCCTCAGGTTTCAGAATTTTTCTGACAGTTACAACTTCAGAGATTACTCGACTTCCGCGCTCCACTACTCTTTAGGGACCAATTAAATGCCTAAAAATTACGTCCTACCACACAAAGGAAACCAATAAATAGATTAGATATAGAGTTTCCATGTATCTTTCAATTTAGAAAATTTAGGGTTAGTCTATATGGTTAATTTGGAGAAGAAATATGAAGGATCAGAGATGGCCCATTGGAGGCTAATAAAGACATAATGCAACTCAATAGAAGATAGAGAGATGACCTACAGAGTCTGTATTAGCCTCCAATGATAATCTTGATCAAATACTGACTGTATGTTTACCAATTGTCGCACTATCTTAATTATACTAATTCCCTCTTTGTTGAATTATTGTCATGTATGTTAAATGTTGAACATTATTTTTATTTTTTTGTGTTGTTTATGTTGACTTAATGCTGAATATATATTTCTTGAATAATGGATGCGTATGTTGAATGTTGAGTATTGTCTTATGTATGTTGTTTATGTTGAATATTCAGCTAGTTACTTAACCATATAGTCTATCAATTCTGATGACTTATCCGACAGAAGATAGAGAGGAATCTTCTATCAGTTCAATAATAAAACCGAAAGAATTATAATTAGGTTTGTAAATAATCATGCTTATGCCTCTTCTACTGGTGATTTATATCCGATAGAACATTCCTTATTTCGCGTTATTTCAATGCTCTCCCTTTATTACCCACCTCCTTCCTCCTTCATGTCTAATCAAATTAATATCTGTCCTCTCTATCTTTTTTTTTTTTTTTTTGAAGATTAGTTGTTTTAAATGCCTACTAACAATTTCATTAATAAAAAATGTAGCTACAATCGGTCAATTAATTCCGAAATCTACTTTTTATTCTCATAAAATTCTTTAAACTGCTCTAATATTCTAATCTAACTTAATTATCCTAATACCTTAATCCTCATCTCGCTCCACGACCGGATCCGATTCTTTGACCACCGCCACGCTCTGACAATGCCTGAATCTATTTACTGCCATGCTCTAATTGAGATGTTTACCACCCTAATGCCATCTTGCTCCACGACCGGATCCGCTTTTTCGACCGCCGCCGCGCTCCAACAATGACTAGATATACTCACCGTTGCACTCCAATTGAGATGTTGGTCACCCTAATGCCATCTCTCTCCACGACCAGATTTGCTTCTTCGTCCATTGTCGTGCTCCGACAACGATCGACTCTATTCACCATTGCACTCTAATCGAGATAGAGACTACGCTACGAGCTCCCAGGGTCTACGTAAGCTCATCCGGCATTTGCCACATCTTGGCAACTCTCAGATGCTCTGCCTGTCCATAGTACTCCACTAAATGGAGGCTCCAGTCTCTTCCCGGTGCACTATGACCGGTCCTGTAAAGAACATGTTAGTTACAATACAAATGTAACAAGTAATATAGTGATAATAAAAAAATAGAATGAATTACTTACTAATGCAACCTTTTGATCTCAGACCTCGGCAATGCAGGATCTAAGGGTTAACAAGGTCCTCCAATAGTGACAGATACATCATCGGGACGGCATCACCGCTAGAATAAGCAAACATGACAAAACCAAAGAGGTCCATCACGAAGCTCCGTGTATATCTGCAATACAAAGTAGATAATAAATCGATGTTTGAAATAATATAAGGTAGGTAATAAATCTAATATTAAGAGATTATAAGTTTTATCTCTGAATCTCATCATCAGTGGAATCGACCGTCAGACCTGCACTGGAGTACCGCTGCAACTTGGTCATCTGCATTTGGAAATTAGACATCCCACGACTACCCTGTAACTCATGTGGATCGGCTCCCAACAACCGCTTGATGTTAAATGCAAAATGACAACTGCCAGATACACCATCAACGGGTGTGCCCCTGATAGGCAAACCCCATAGGGCACTGACATCTTGCAGTGTCACCGTCATCTATCCAAATGATAAGTGGAACATGTTCATCTCGGGACGCCATCGCTCTACTAGTCATGCAATGAGAGATGCGCTGATGATGCCACTCCCACTCTCTAGTATGGAGACAATCTTGTATAGCCCCAGCCCGATGAGATACGTGTCCATCATCTCTTATTACTGCCTCACAAGAGACCAGTGAGACTTGGTGCTCTCTATGGGACATCCATAGGAGAGGACCGAAATGCTCTGTGCTATCAGTGGCGATCGGCTCATCATCAGTAGGTGGTACTAACCGAGTCTTAGGCTGTCCTCTAGCTATCCTAATTTCATAAATTACGCTAAATTATACACAAATTTATGCTAATTATACTAAGATTATGCTAATTACACTAAAATATGCTAAATTATACTAAATTACGCTAATGTATACTAATTATACTAATATATGCTAAAACACACTAATTATACTAAAACATGCTAAAATACGCTAATTATACTAAAATTTGCTAAAATATTCCAAATTATACTAAAATACATAAATTTATGCTATTTATGCTAATTTTACTAAAATATGCTATACGCTAATTTAAACTAAAATACACAAATTTTGGCGTATTATATTAAAATATGCTAAAATATGCTAATTATACTAAAATATGCTAAAATACACTAAATTATACTAAAATACACAAATTTATGCTAATTATACTAAAATATGTTAAAATATGCTAAAATAAGCTAAAATACTCAAATTTATGCTAATTATACTAAAATATGCTAAAATATGCTAAAATATGCTAACATATACTAAAATATACATATTTATACTAATTATACTAAAATATACATATTTATGCTAATTATACTAAAATATGATTAAATATGCTAATTATACTATAATATGCTAAAATATATTAAAATACCCTAAAATACACTAAAATAAGCTAAATTATGCTAATATACACTAAAATATGCTAAATTATAGTAAAACACACAAAGTTATGCTAATTATACTAAAATATACTAATTATACTAAAATACGGTAATTTATGCTACTAATACTAAAATATGTCAAATTACGCTAAATTATACTAAAATATGTTAAATTATACTGAAATACACTAATTATACTAAAATATGCTAAGTTATACTAAAATACGCTAAATTAGGCAAATCATACTAAATTAAGCTAATTATTCTAAATTAAACTAAATTAAATAATTAAAACTAACTAAAAATAATTAACACTAATTATAACTAACTAAAACTAATTGGGAACTAAATTATAATAATTTTGGTACATTTCTAATAAATCCTAACAATTTACAACCATTTTGGATCGAAAATGAATTTATAAAAAAATATAAAGAATTACATGGAAATCTGGGAAAACGAGTGCAATTTAGAAGAAAGAGAGAAAGTGATGAGAGATAATGTGAAATTTGATAAAAATAATTTTTGAGCAAAATCTGGACCCCTGCCCACTTATTTATATATACCTGGCCCGGCCATTTTTTGGCCGGTTTGGACATTTTTAAAAATATCCAATGAATGTGGGCATATTTGGAATTTTTTTATTAAATGTTGAAAGTAAATGAGAAATTTAAATATATTATGTGCATCAACTACACATACTTCTATATATACATATTTAAATTTAATTAAAGCTGATATATTGAAAAATAAAAGTTCATCATTTGTAATTTTTTTTAGTATGATCATTTGTAATTTTTTAAACCTGCTGCTCTTACTATTAGCATCCCAAACAATAAATAATAATCTGATATTTGTATTGCTTAAAAAATAGTATTATTGTTCGTTCGTTTATAGCAAATTGAGAAAATATTACAAAATGCTTTCATCTTTTTTATTTTTGTCAGATCTCTTTTATGATTTTAGTATTTTTGAGAGAGGGTATTGTTTGTTATTTGTTTCAAAGGAAGGTTACCCAGATATAATTGTATGATTGTAAAAATGCTTCAAGACTAAGTAGAAAGAACAGTACTTTTATTTTATTGTTTAAAAAATCCCCTTGACCAGAACGCTTGTCTCCTGTTGACAGTTGTTCCGTACTAGAGATAGAGATAGAGTCAGTGATCTTGACAGCCGCTGTAGAGTTTTTCAAAAGCAAATTGTTGACAGCCTTGGAAGATTTTTGAATAAATAATGTCTTTGTACTTAACATACATGTATATAATGATTGTTAATAAATAATTGAATGGACAGTTAAGTAATTGTAAGGGGGGTCAATGAACACAAAATTTAATTCTCTCTTTTCGGCTATTACATTTCCATTGACTTGACGATAGTTGGTGTTAGGTCAACACGCGGCATAAACTCTATTAAAGGGACTAGTGTTGTGTGTGTAAACTCAACCAAGGAAAAGAGACTTAACTATGGATATGCTCTTTACAAGACTAGAAGAGGCCTCTCATGTTGGAGATGTGAATGCATTAAAGGAGCTTCTCAATCAAGATAAGCTCTTGCTAGAGAAGGTGATTGTGAGAACATCAGTGATAGATAACCCCCTACATATTGCAGCAATGCTTGGGCATGCTGATTTTGTTCGCGAGATTGTCTATCACAAACCTGAGCTTGCAAAGGAGCTCAACAGCCAGGGATTGTCACCTCTGCATTTGGCTGCCGCCCACGGTCATGTCACTGTAGTTAAGGAGTTGTTGAAGGTAATATGATCAGTTCATCTTGATGTTTCTGATTAAAAATATTTGGCTATTTATGGTAAGTACTTTTCTTACAAAAAAGAGTGCAATTTAGGTCCGATGGCCGTCGGAAGTAAATTTGGATCCGATAGGCATCGGAGCCGTCAGATGCACTATAAGTTTGTGCGCACGAATCTCAGAGCGGTGCTCTTACGAATCTTAAAGTGCATCAGATATCTCCGATATCCATTGGAACCAAAATTACATCCGATGGCCAGACAATTCTCTATACAAAAAAGTGTATGGAAAAACATCAAGTTAAAAAAATCCAAATGAGAACACGAGTACAATATAGTATGTGCCATTAACTGTAAACATTTTGTTGTCTGCGAACCTTCAAGATCTTACGGTTTACAAAATATGCTTGTGATTCAATGTTCATTTTGTCTCTGCAGACTGGCTTGGACCTTTGTTTATTAAGTGAGACACAGGAAGGGCTATTTCCACTTCATATTGCTGTTAAAAAAAAAAGGGCAGTAGTCGTCAAAGTGTTAGTGGAAGCCTGTGAGGAGGCAGTGCATAGGCTTACAAATTGTAGAGAAACTATACTTCATTTGGCTGTCAAATATAATGCTTTTGACACAGTTGAGTTCTTGATTGACCGGGTAAAATACCTTAATGCAAAGGATGACAGAGGAAATACTATTTTGCATCATGCCGTGGCAAGCAAACAATTACCAGTAAGCCATAGCTTTCTTTCTGATAAATATATTCATCCTTGATGCTTTTCTAAACATGTACTTAATAAATTGCACCTTTGTATCTCAGGTAATCAAATTTTTGTTGAATAAAACAACCATCAATGTGAACATCATGAACTTGGCATCCTTAACTCCACTAGATGTTCTGTTGGGATCATGGCCGCAGAATGGAGATCTCATCCTTGGAGAGATGATACGAGCAGCTGGGGGAAAGACAGCAGCTGAATTGTTGTCTGAAGCAGAACCTGTCATCAGGGATTCTGTTTCAAGTGACAGTTCAAACCCAATATCAACTCCAATAATTTCACTGCGGCGACCCGGTTTTCTCGGCACCAAAAATGACATAGAAAATGGAACTTTAGAGTTACAAAAGGAGACAAAGGAAAAGATGTACGATCCGCAAATTCTATTGTTGGTGGCGACGTTGGTGGCGACTGTCACCTTCCAAGCAGCATTAAATCCTCCAGGAGGATTTCAACCTGATGATAAGGATCATCAAAAGACTAAAGGTCAACCTGTCCTCGGCGATTCTTTAAATTACTTCCAAATATTTGACATGTTTGCGCTTTTTTTATCTGTTAGTGTTATGATGCTTTTGTTATGTGTTGTCCCTCGGAAGAGAAACATTGCAATGAGGTTCTTGGTGTGGGTGATCTGGTGTGCTGCTTTATTCATGGGTGTGGCATTCACTATGGGCATATATGCAATCTACGATGTCGGATATAAATATAATCATAAAAAATTTCATAATATTGACAGTTATAAACCTAAGAACTGGGCCCCAGCCTTATTCACTGGATGGTACTTTCTCTTGAGGCTCGCTATCTCCTGGGTGCTAGTGTGGATTCTTATTTTTGTGCTAAAGAAAAGCGGGTTATGGAAGCCAGTTCTACTGCGTTTTGCTTCGCTAAAAAGAGGATGCTTCTTGAAGTTGCAACAATTTAGTAATATAACAAACATTGATGGGTCCAATTGTTATCAGTTCTTCAAAACTGTAATTTGCATTGTAATGCTCCTTGGTGTTCTGGCGGGCATTAGCTATGTATGGATATTCTCGTTTTTGTAAGATGGAATCGGTTTAATATTTTTCTTTTTTATGTAATAATGCTTATATGAAGTATCTTTTTATAATATGAGGAGGGTTCCAATGCACCCAAAATTTCATGCTCCCATTTGCACCCATTTTTTTATTTCCTTTATCTTCATTTTGAAAGTCCGAATAGTTGATCCAAACTGTTTAACACGATCATCATAATAAAATATGCTTGGAGATCAAATTTTATATTTTTTGGAATTTTTTTACTATTTTTTAAAATAGGTACAAAATCATTGTTTTAAGGAGATTCTAGACCATCCGATAAAGTAATTTTCTACATATCTTAAAAAATAGTAAAAAAATTCCAAAAAATATAAAATTTGGTCTCCAAGTATATTTTATTATGATGATCGTGTTGAACGGTTCGGATCGACTATTCGGACTTTGAAAATGAAGATAAAATAGATAAAAAAAATGGGTGCAAATAGGAGCATGCAATTTTGGGTGCATTGGAACCCTCCTCTATATATATATATATATATTTTTTTTTAATTTATATATATTTTTTCTTTAAAGAAGAGTGGGCATTCCCACTAATTTCGCTAAAAAGAGGATGCTTCTTGAAGTTGCAACAATGTAGTAATATAACAAACATTAATGAGTCAAATTGTTATCAGTTGTTCAAAAATGTAATTTGCATTGTAATGTTCCTTGGTGTTCTGGCGGGCATTAGCTATGTATGGATATTGTCGTTTCTGTAAGATGGAATGGGTTAAATATTTTTATTTTTTATGTAATAATGCTTATACGAATTATCTTTTTATAATATATTTATTTTTAAAAAAAAATATTATATATATATTTTCTCTAAAGAAGTGGGTATTCCCGCGGATTTCTATTCAACTGAAAACCATTACAAAACTTACAACAATGATTTTCAAACAGTAAAAAACTTATGGACCATTTAAAACTCATGCGGATGTATAAACAGTAAAAAACTTATGGATCATTGAAAATAGTGATTTTCAAACCATCTTAATAAATAGTAAAACAATTTCAAAACATCTTAATAAATAGTAAAGCAACTCAATGGAGTTTCATATTTCACTGATATTTATCTAGACTTATAATTGAGAGTAACAGTTTGGAGATAGGTTAAACAAAAAATAAAAAACATCAAAAAAAAGTTGTTGAAAGTTATTTTAAACAGTATTTTCTTAATAACTTCTTTCCGAGGTACTATAAACCCTGATCTCTATTACATTAGCTTGTTTCTTGTTGTCAACTGTGAAGTGACTGAAGTCAATTTTACAGGAAAAGCTTTCAAACTGAAAGTAATGTCACAGAACAATTATTTCTTGATTTTTTTTCAATGTTATTGAAAAAAATCTATGTGGTGATGGTTTCATGACATCGACAGGGGAAGACTTATTTAACCAAGTACACTATCGCCTGCCTTCTTTTCCCCTCTTATTAAATATTGACAATGACTTTGCTTTATAAATGGTTGAATTCATTATTAGATATATATTTGAAATTCTTAAATGCTCCTTATATTCAGTCGGCCATCTATTAGATTATTTCAGAAAAGATAAAAGAGTATATGTAATACTTAGCTTTCACTTGGCTATAGAATTATAGAGCATAACTATAAAGGCTAGTGGCTCACAGTAGAAAGATCATATTAAAAGTACTATAAAATAAAATTAAAACATTATTTAATTACAACAAATTATAACCCTAAATTATAAAACATTTTAGTAAAATAATAAAACATTACACAACAAATTTGTAACAAAAATTTATAAAACTAAAAAAAATTAATCTTATAACTAAAATTTTAAAATAAAAATACAGATTTATTAAAAAATATATATATATTACATACAAAACCACCCCACTGAGGTGCGGCCTGATTTGAAAATGACTGCCCCACCGAGGAGTGGTTTGGTATTGAGTGTTGATTTTTCAACTGGGGTAAAGATTTTAACAGAGCAGTTTTCGCTTAAGACAGCAGACGTACCAGAAAATCAAAAGAGCACCAAATATGGTTAGTGCGGTGCATGAAGTAAAAACTACTCTGTTAATATATTTACCCCTTCAACCGTGCCAGTTCAGATAATGAATCTGGGTCTATAAAATCCGACCCGGGACAGAGAAAGTCCAATTGACTTCTTTTAATGGGCCGAATCTTCAATTTCGGCCGAACTATACGTCCAAATAAGATTAGATTTCTTTTATTGATAAATATTATTATATAAATTGAAACATAGTTTTTAAAATAATAAAACGAGGTCCTCTCGATTTATTGTTTAAATTCATATAATTAAATCATCTTAATTTTTGACAGAAAAAATACTTGTTGAAATTAAATAAGATTAGGGACTAATAATAGCCTCAGAGACTTGTTAAGGGTTTTAGTTCATCATAAGTTATTTTAGGATTAAAAGAGAGCCACTAAAATTACTCAATCTTTTTTTTTCTTTTCTCAAAAGAAAGGTCGGAGTAGCCCGTTTTGAATTTACTGTTTGTAAGCTGGCTGCAATATTTTTTGTTTGCAAAATTAACGAAAATATGGTTCGATTTTGATGAAGATAATTTATAGTCCGTAGTCTAAGGTATATACTTTTATCTACTCTGTAGTAACCTGTAATATCAAATGACAGCACCAGTTAGTAAAACTTTACTTCATTTTCTTACGTCTTGCAAAAAAAAGAAAGTACATATAATATAGGAAGACTTTTCTAATTTAACAGTTTTCAATCTCAAATAAATAAAGCCTAGTTCAGATTTTTCACCTCCAAAAAAAAACAAAGAAAAGATAAGCACCCAAGGTATAATTAATAAACAAAAAGAATCAGAAAAAAAAAAAGCAAGCAACAAATTGAACAATGGAAAGCTATTTGATGTTAAACAGTACTTGAAGAATTTCTGACAAAAATTATCCTTACGGATTATGCCCAATAACAAGGGGCTGCAAGAAAACAACTCATGCATAAAAAAAAAACCAAAAAAACAACTCTGTATCGATGTTCATATCCGTCCACGATTAAATTTATTCAAACACAAACGATAAAAAAAAATTTACCTAAAAATAAATTGATCATCATCATCTGAGGGTAAAAGAGTAATTAGCCTCCGCCGGATCCGTACTTCTTGCCAAAGACGACAACCTGAAGCTTGTCGTAACCGGCAAGCACTCCGGCACCGGCAACGGCACGGAGAATGTTGGCACCGGCACCCTTGAAGAGTGACTTGGCACCTTCGTTCTTCAAGATTTGCTTGAAGGCATCTAGAGAACTCTTGTACTTGACGGCCTCACCAGATGTCATCATCATACGACGACGAACTGTGTCAATCGGGTATGAGGCTAGACCCGCTCCGATAGTGATTCCCCAACCGAGAAGGAAACTCGCCATAAAGTTGTCCTGTTATAAAGTTAAAGATTAAATTTGAAAGATTCTAAACAAGAGCAATAGGATGGTGTAATAATAGTAATAATAACAATACTATAAACAGTATTTTTTAGGGATAAACGGTAGAATTTTTTTTTTTTGGAATAGATTCATATATAGATAAAATAATATTTTGAAAGATCAATATTACGAAAAAAAATTCTACCTTTTATACCTCAAAATTTTGTCATATACAGAAATAATAATGACCTTCTTTAGTATCATTTGATCATTTCATACCCAAAAAGACAAAACAAGGGTATCCAACATTTTCCAAAAGGTCAACTTCAACTTCTTTCAAAGGAAATTAAGCTTGCTCATAAACTTTTCATTTAAAAATAAGAGGTAATGAAAGAACTAACCGCAAGGTTGCCGGTGAGCAGAACTGGCTTGAGGGAGTCGTACATGCCGAAGTACAAACCACGGTAGACAATGATACCAACACAGGAGATGTTGAACCCACGGTAGAGACCAGCAATACCGTCAGATTTAAGGGTCTTTTTGTACACATCAATCATACCATTGAATTGGCGCTCGCCTCCTTTCTTTGCTGCCTTCGCATCGTTGGCAAGACGGGTACGGGCGTAATCAAGAGAGTACACAAAGAAGAGGGAGCATGCACCGGCAGCACCACCAGAGGCCAAGTTTCCGGCGAACCACTTCCAGTACCCATCCTTGTCTTTCTTGAAGTTGAACATTCTCTTGAAGTGATCCTTGAAGGCAAAGTTCAAAGCCTGGTAACAATTTAAAAAAAAAATTAGTCACAAAAGAAACAGGACATCTATATACAATTTTAGTAAAAGATATCTGATCTACTGTAATAACGAGATTGCTAAGATAAATAGCACAACAGTATTAGTTAATGAGATTGATTTATATATTGAATTGGTCAAATACAGTACTAAACAAGACTAATATCATTTCAGGCCTGGTAACAGTATGAATAAAAGATGATATTAGTCAAATACAGTACTATACAATTTAGTGAAAAAAATATTTGATGTACTGTACTAATGAGATTGCTAAGATAAATAGCACAACAGTATTAGTTAATGAGATTAAGATGATAAAATAAGGTGGATGGTTCAAGTAAATTAGACATTCAATTAGTCAAATACAGTACCACTTGTGAAAGCCCACCGATTTCTATTGACATAAACCTATAGTTATTTACAAACCCTATTACATCAAAATAACAGAATTACATCAGCTTAAACTAAACCAACTACAAACAGCTATCGAAAAAGCAAGATACCAGTTACAGTAATACAAAAAGCAAATCCAGCCCTTAGAAACATCTCAAGTTTCCATTTTATACATTATTATACCATTTTGATACCTGTTTTGATCTATTGTTTAATGTCTATGTTCATCAATTCACCTAGTGTTTCTTCTTTCTTTAAAAAACAATGATACATTGGGACTTATGATCTTATTCAGTGAAGTAACATTACCTGAGTGGGGAAGTAACGGATGACATTAGCAGTGTTACCCCTCCATAGAGCAACAACACCTTCATCTGCCATGGTACGTTTGAAACAGTCACCAATTCCCTTGTAAGGTTCTGACAACCTACCGGCCTTGATCATCTCATCCTGATTCTGGATCAAGAGTTTCACACGCTCAATTGGTGCAGCTGCGGTCTTAGACACAGCAGCTGAGACACCTCCCATCATGAAATCAATGAGAAATCCATATGGTCCCTTCTCTGATGGTGCGGCAGCAAAGATTGGGGACATGGTTGGGAGAGATGTAACAGCACCGAGTCCGGCAAGACCACTGCTGTAGGGTCTGAGAAAGGGGTTTTGTGCAGAGGAAGTGTGGTTGAAACGGGCAGGGAATTGATGGGTTGGGGCAATGCGGGTGAAAAGACCCGATTGCCCTCCATGGATCTTTTGAATGACAGATGGGGCGCGGAGTTCCTCCGCCATGGTTAGTTTATAATTTGATCTGAAGGAGAAAACAATTTACATTTGTTAGAAGATATCAAGAGTTAAAATTAGCAATTAAGAGAGGGGGCAATACAGGTCACATTTAGAAATCAAGAGAAAGTGAGATATAACTCATTTCACAAATAACATTGGAATTAATAGAATTTTGCATCAGGTTAGTGAACTCAATACTCAATGCAGGAAAAGATAATATGTAGCTGACTAGGAATTGATTAATTTAAGAAGGTAAAACATCAAAGGTAATAACCATATGAGTTGAAAGATTATATTACTCATCAGACTATGACACACCTTTATTTTTTGACCAACTAGAACTTAAAAGTTAAAGTTTGAGATACCAGTCACAGGCTATTTCCTTAAAATAGCCTTAAAATAGCTAAAGGTTGAACTCTACCTAATAGTTACACTAAAAGTCAAATCACCTTTACATCTTAAAGGATCTACACAAAATTTACGCAATTCAGTCTTAATATAAGATAAAATACCTGAAATGACAGATCTAAAAGTAACGATTAGAGAAGAATAACAAAGCCGTAAGTCTAAAACTAACAAATCTCTCAGATCCAACAGATCTACAGATCTAGTAAAGCATACACTGAATCTATTGTGAAAACCTACCGATCGAAGGAGGATTTAGTAAGATCTGGATCTGCATATCCCGAATTCGTGGAATAAAAATCAACATCAAGTAAAAAAAAATGCTGAGAATTTGAGAAGAAATGTAGAAAAATACCAAAAGGAAGACGAGGCCGCCAATCTGTGCTTTTGGTCTGAAGAGGAGGCGAATGAGAAAAATTGGGAAGGGGATTTTATAGGTGGACCAGAGAAAACTTCCGATCCTCTGCTTCATACTCTTTGTCTCTCTCTGTGTAGCGAATTGTGTACATTGGATCCAAATGGTTTGGTTCAGTTGTATTTTTGAATTGATTGGGTTTTTTTTTTATATTTGGTTAGTTTTAATCTTTTTTGGTTTGGTTGAATGAAATAAGCTGAAATTTACTTGATATTTACTTGATTATTATATTTTGCTTATATTTGATTCTGTTTAATCTCTCTTATTTTGGTTAGAGTAATATATATCGTTATATTTAATTTTATGATGATTAAATATATGTGTATAAGTATTGAGTTTTAACTTTTTTGAAATTTAATTTCTCTTATTTTTGTTCAACTAAACAAATCAAAATTTACTTTGTTATGTTTTTTGGTTAACAAGTTTAATTTAGCCAGCTCAATTAGATTTTCAAAAATTAAATAATTTTTTGACTAGTAAGAAAAACATAACTGTATCATCCTATAAATTGAAATGTTTAAAATTTTTGTCCTTAGAAAATTATAATTTTTACAAGAAATAATATTATTCATCTCAATTATAAAATATAAGTACCTGATATTATTTATTCAATCTTTGAATTATATTCTGACTACATCTCATATTTTAATCTTTATGTTATAATTTTTGGATAGGTATTAAAATGATGATGACGACGGTGATAATAATAATAATAATAATAATAATAAGTAATTTGTATCAAATTTATATAATAATTCCAAATTACAATCATTTACATTTGTCTCACTCGGCACAAATTTTGCTACATAGTAAACTCCTAAATTCGTGATTTGATCCACTGTGAACAATGTTTCCTTCTTTACATGTAACAAGGCTTTAGAAAATCACTGTCCAATAAGGAAATAACACTTGAGTGGGTTCCGCTAATCAGGGAAATACAACAGGATTAGATATAGTGTATTGGGCCAGGCCAACTATAATTCAGAAGAGAAACCCTACTTGTGCGCTCCCCACCATTGCTGGACGAAATGACCAATCTACCCTTGCCACGTTGCCTTACTAATATGCTCTTTTTCCTGTCGACCAATCAAAATTATAAATATGTTGAGAATTATTGATTCTTTTTATTATCATCTTAATAAATACGATTTCAAATAAATTAACAAGATTTAAAGATTATTGTACACATATGACGTTGATATAATTTGAGAATAATTTATTTTTCAATCTTGTAAATGTAGGGGTAGGGAAGTAATTAATCTTTGCTTAGCTGCATCATCAGTCGCATGATTGCGAAGAAATTTGCATAAATTTTGTATCTAATGGTTCAAATGAAAATCTCTGTCACTTTTTTTTTTCTTTTCTTTTTTTATGTGCAGTTTAATATGCAATGTCAGATATTTTGTTTCTTAATTAATTTACGGGGTGCAGTATTTTATTTATTTATTATTTTATTTGGTCAATAAATTAAGTACTTCAAGGTATTGGTTGTTTTATCCAATTAACTCATAAATATTTCATGAAAATTATTGTTTGTCACTTTTAATTTGCGCTTTTAAATTGGTGTTTTCGAAATCGAGCTTATAAAAAATAAAAAATAAAAAAAAAAGCTCAAGGCCTTGACAAATTATTATGACAAAATTTTCAATCAAAGTCTTTATTTTTCTTCCAATTTACTTTAAAGTACTTCTCAGCCCAAGCCTTCAACTCATTTTAGATTTTATTTTGTTTGAAATTCTGAGTCAAAATCTTGTCAATCTACATTTCGTTTAAGATTAAACATTTTTTTTTATAAAATTCTCATTTTAATAAATGATAATTTTCTTTATTATTTAATTAACCCACTTATTTGTTTCATTCAAATTATCAATTCACGGATTTGATAAAATCTTCAAACATAATCTAAAACTCAGTATTGAGACCCTCGGTTCAGCTTACTTTCCATTTTACAACTTTTATAATTAGCAAAGTCAATTTCTCGGCTCAATAGTACCCCTTTTTTTTTTAATTGCACCCTCTACCAACTTGATTAATCAATTAAGTTAACATTAGAATTTAAATTTTATATCACAGCTAGGTTATTTAGGAATTCATTTGATTTCCAAGAGAACAGCCAAAATGTTATTTAGGAATTATTTTGCAAAATAAGTCCCTAATTAATTTTTTTGAAACCTTCGCAAAGGCTGCGAAGTCGTCAGGGAGAATCGAACTCTCGACTTTTGGGTACAACAATTCTAGGATTTTTTTTCTAGCCAACTGTGTTACCTCCCCTTTCTCAAGTCCCTAATTAATTATCATAACAGTAATGACAGTAAATCAAGTTTTGCACTCACAATTCATAGCAAAGTTTTTACTTTCAGTTTCAATGAGATTTACAAATTCATAGCAAAACTACAATAAGACTACCAAAAAATAATCTTTAATATATATTACCCCCTTTCCCTGTTCCCACCATTCACTAGACAAATATTACCCCCGTCTCCCCTCCCCACCATTCAACAGATAAACCTGCTCTACCCAGCAAGATCTAATCTTTGCTATCTCGTCCTACGCCTGTCTATCCAGCATTCTTAAAGAGAGAAAGATAATCATTTTGTTCGTCCTATTGCTTACTCTTCTATATTACCAGCAATTGTCATCATCAGAAATTTTGTGGCCTATTTATTTTTTTAACATCTGGATCTAGTATGTTCAGCCCTTTTCAAAACTCTAATATAAGTCCTGTAATTGATCCCGTAGCTAGCCCATGCAGTTGAGTGCACAAACCTTTTTACAAGGGTTTAAAAAATGTCGGCCCAGGCCCATGTAAATAAACATCTCAAGGAAATAAACTAGATGCTATCTCTCTCTCTCTCTCTTTGATACTGAACTGTCAATACTTTTCTTTTCTCTCTAAACTGTCTCATTTTTTTGGTACAAACACCATGCATCAAATTGAAGGTAATTAGAAAAACTATTTTAAAAGTTTATATGGGTACACCAGAAATTTTCCCATAAACAATTTTAAATCAGAGATCGTAATGGATTAGAGGTAAAATTGAAAACTTAATGTATTTGATTTACTCTAACATCTTATTATATATAATAAGAAGTTAGTAAGGAATATTTTCTAAAATAAATATTTTTTTTGCTATTATATCTCTAGTCTTTTTTTCTCATAATTAATAATCAATCTCAAGTGTATGACAAATAAGCTTATATAATAGAAGTAATTGTTTTACAAAATAATTAATGCATGAATATTTCATACAAAAATATAACTTGTTCACACCAATTGTATTCTCATAGAACACAATATGATGACAAGATATCAAATATGTATGTATCATAAAATATTATTTTTAGTACTCACAATATAATTTTGTTCATTTAATTTTGTTCTATTTAATTAATTTAAAATCTTGAACGGAAATACATATGGAGCCTAAAGTCGGCGTTTACATCTGCATTACATAAAATATATTAATTTTATCTAACGTATCAATAATTTAGCATTTAATTCAGAGTCCATCTAGTATGGTATTGGTGTCATATAACACCAACTCTAAAACTTATTGGATAGAATTCAAATAACTAATCAAAACCAAACTGTTCAAATTAAGCGATTACTTTACGAGTGATGTGTTTACATGCAAAAAAAATTATTTTTTTGAGTTATTTTAATATCATGTCTAGCGGTAAAAAATGCTGAAAAATCAATGCATGAAAATTAACTTAAAAACTTCCTTATTTGACCGCTTGACTTGTTACTAAATAAATTCCAAAAATTATAAATTATGCATATGTAAATGCACAACTAATGAAGTAGATGTGTTTGAACGGTTTGGATTCATCGTTTGAAATTGATTCACAGTACACTATATTATATTTTGGGCAACCAAAAAATTGGTTTTAATAGGTACAAATTAGTTGCAATAAATTAGTTTTCCAATAAAAAAAATTGGTTGTTGGTGGTTGCAGTAGTTTTGGTAGCAATATATTTACAACCAACTCTTTGGTTGCAATAAGATCCGGCATTTTTTTTCCATAACCAAAATAAAATAAAATAATATTAATAACCAAAATTTAAAAAAAAATTCACTCATAACCAAACCGCCCTCGGGGGCGGTCTGCTACAGTAATTTTTTTTTAATTTTTTATGATTTGACTGTTTCAATCTAAATAATGAGAAATGTTTAATTTTTGTACTAAAGTTAGATCGTGGCTTAAAGTATTCCTTGTTTGATTAGAGTTGACAGAGCACTAAAATTTTGCGGTAGTTTTCAGTCTAAGTTATAACGAGTTAATTTTCGCGATTTGAATTAATATTCTTAATTTGTTAATTCCTGCAACACAGCACTAAATGCATGATGCAAATACACTTGGCCTATTTACTGCATGAATGTGATAATTTTAAGAAAAGCCTGAAATCTAAGCATCTGTTCAAAGGGTTTTTGAGTCTGGATTTGTTTATTGGATCAAGTGTGTTCTTACTGGAAATGCATAGCACAGGTGCAGTGGTGCTACAAGCTTTGATTTGTGTCATTTCATATTCAATTCATAATTTTATCCAATGAGGGTGTATGCAAGTCATGTAAATATCTTTTTTTTTTGTTTTACATACACTTTTATAATTTTTATAACATTTTCGTAATATGCCTATATCATAATAGTATATATTCTAGTTAATATTTATAAAAATTAAGTATAACAAAACAATTATGCATTCTAATATTTAAACTCCAATTATGTGTTTATACAACAAGCTATGCTCAATATTTCTGATTTAAACTTATACTTTCTTAACTGGCTTGTTTCTGATCCAAAATGGTAGAGATGCAAAAAGTTATCAGACCAGTGGATTTTGCTTGGTTGGATAAGGCAGTTATATGGTATTGCAGTTAATCTTGTGCCAGGATTGATTTTTATGAAATCTATCAAGAGTTTTTGATAATTGGGAATGGCTTACATAGTTAATAAGATGTGAAGTTCAATCAATAGTTTGATCATTTAAATCTTTATATCATGGTAATGCACCTGTGCAAAATAAAGAATGTCATAATATCACATCATAACTTCCAACCTGCTGTTGGTAATGCACTTAATTGGCTTGCTACCAGACTGGTTTCATAAAAGTGTGCTCAATGTTAAACAGGCAAAATTAGTCATTTTAATGTTCTTTAGTACGGAACATATGTTTATGTTAATTAACGGATAGAACTTACAAATTACTCCGTTAATTTTCGTGCGAAAGCGGATCTTGAGAGCATAGCAGTATCACTGGTTCTGCAAGGAATCACAAGCCGAAGCCATAAGTCCTGCGTTTTCCACAGCCTAAAACCTTATTGTCTTAACATAGTGCTTTTTGGTGCTCTCTATCTTTTCTCTCTTATTTTGGTTGTCACTATTCATATGTTTTTCTGACTGTTATTGAAGAGAGATAAGGATAGGGCTTATATAATATTAATGCATCTTTTCATAAAAGGTCTGCACCCTTTCATAACGGGTCACCTTTTGGATTCTGGTTTCCCATAATGGATGTACCAATTAATAAATCCAACAGTTTAACAGGCAATTAACCACAAAGTGTGCTCGATGTTGCAAAGCCTCTTCAAAATGAAAAACCATAAAGCACATTCCTTTTGTGCGGCAGAACACTAGAATATACAATTTTATAATTTTTGCCGAGTAAGGTTTAGAGATAGGAAATTGAACAAAGTGTTTGTTGTATGATGTGATCTTGCTCTGTTTATCATTTTAAAATAATGGATTTGAGAGAAGGGGTGAGACATAAAAATGTATTCTACATTTCATAACTTAGTAAGTGTTGTTATCTTCAAATCTTTTACTTTGTGCGCAAAAGTATAGAAACTAAAAGACATAAAAATGTATTCTACATTTCTTTGTTTCTGTCCTATATATCCTTAATTTCCTGCAATAGTCATTACAAAATAGAAAATTGCAGATTGATCCAATAAATAATTATTCTGGCTCTCAGGACTGCCAGGCCACTTAGTCCAGCCTCACCTCCTATGAAGGCCTCTTCAACAAAAAAGACCAGCTCTAGGCCATTAACTTTGAAGTTAGTAGTGTGCTACTATCTATTTTTTGTTGTAAACTTTTATGGATATGTCCTTTTAACACTTCCAATCTAAGTGTATGCCATTACTAAAGTTATTTAAGTCAATAAGTCAGGGTCCAAACATAACCAAAATATAGAAACTAAAAGACTATTATTCTAAAAATATTTAACCAATAATTGTTATTATTTTCTAAATAATTTTAAATTGGCACCTTTGGATTTTGATTTAACACTAGCTAGAATTTAATTGTTAGATCAATATTTTTTGTGTAGAATTAGGATGTTATGTTTAGACCGGAACAACCAAAGAATCTTTCAGATGATGTGTCAGCACCAAAGATTTGATTAGCATATACATTTCAGTTCCATGAAAAGCTGATTTGTGCATTTCTTTATGTTTGTTAAGTAACAAGTTGATTTTTTAATGTTTGTTAAGTAACAAGTAGACATGTATGTTAATTTCCATTTGAAGGGATTTGGGGTTGCACAAGCTGGTGTTCGAGTCGAAGAAAGTGCCTGAAGGGACTATGGTCTGCTACCGAGTCCATGTTAAGGCATGTTTCTAATTTATGTTTTATTGATTATTAAAAGACAACAAATTAGCTTTTATCTTAACCAAGTCATGTTTTCCATTATTTAGATTGAAACATTCAAATCAAAAAAAAAAAGAGTTACTATAGCAGACCGCCCCCCGGGGAGGCGGTCTGCCCTGAATAGTAAACCGCTCCATGATGGGGAGGTTTGGTATGAAGGGTAAACCGCCCCCCGGGGGGCGGTTTAGTTATGAGTGAATTTTTTTTAAAATTTTGGTTATTAATATTATTATTTTATTTTTTGGTTATGGAAAAAAATGCCGGCAATAAAATAATATATTACAATGAAATCCTTGGTTGCAATTTGTGCAATTTTTACAACCAAATTTTAATTCTATTAAATTCGTAGCAATAAATTATTGCAACTAAATAAAATATTGTTTTTGTGTATTTATCCAAATCAGAATTAATAAAATGACTAATTACAACTAATAATAGAATTATGTCCACATACCATTTTCATTGCATTAAAATATTTATGGTTACATTAGATTTTATTAATTGCAACCAAAATTTGGTTGCATTTAGAATTACATCTGCATACTAATTTAGTTGCATTAAAATATTTATGATTGCATTATATTCTGGATTTTTTTTAATAACCAAAAATAATATTAAATATTATTAATAACCTGTTTTAAAAAAAAATTCAAACCTAACCAAACCGTCCCACCGTGGGGCGGTTTGCTACAATATTTTTTTTTGGATCTGAATCTAAAAATGAGAAATAAAATAGCAAACAAAAATGTTCAATCTTACTTACTATGTCTTCAAATTTTTTTTCAAGATCTTAATATTTTCATCGAAAAATGGAAAATGGAAAATATTCAATTTTAATATTTTTATCTATGGATAGTGATTTCTTTTTGAATTTGCCAAATCGGACACCACATTATTATGAAAGGAGACTGTTAAATGAACACAACAGTATCATACCTCATTAATATAAAATTATATAATACCTAGCATAACACTTCTAGTTTTGCAACAACTGTGAAATAAATTAATAATAACAATACCTATAGATTAAAAATCGAAAGATCACTAAGCCCATATCCAGTTGTAATTCATTTAGACCAAAATCAGGCTAATAATAATAATATTATCTCCTAGTGCGAATTTGCCACAATCAGGCTACTAGACTTGCAATCAACCCATATCCAGAATTTGTAACATCCCGAAAATTTGAGTTAATATTATTTATGATTAATTTATTTTCTTATAATACTGAAAATACTAAATATATCACTGAAAAATATCCTAAATGATATAATTTTAAATAATTGTAAAAGTACTATTCTAATTTTATTTCCTATTTTATAAATTTTGTTAACTTTATTTCTATTTTTGTGCTATTTCTAAATCACAATATAAACATATCGAGATATATACATATACAAAGTATTACATCATTTTAATTCGAAGATCACAGAAATCATAAAATAAGTAATTTTGTCCGCATCTTGTTTAATTTGAATTTAATAAGAAATTATAAAATAAAAATAAAAAACCAAGAGGCGCCTATAATATCTTTTAACCGTTCCTTTATTCTCCTCAAACAAAAACCGTTCCACTTCCTCTCTCAATTAATTCCGTCTCTCTGTCTCTCTCTCATAATTTCTTCCGAAAAAGAAAAGAAAACATCAGACAGAAGAAAAAAAAAATGAAATATTATGATATTGATTATCTTTTGATTGTATGCTCGATTCAAATTTTGACTACGTCGCAGTGATTCAAGACCGTTGTTGCAATTCAATTTGAAATTCTCAATATCTCGTCATCAGGTAACCGGACTTCTCTATAATCTGTATTTTCGTTTTGTATGGTTGATTTGAATATGGGTATTGCATATTGAATTATGATGGCATATTTAACAGGATAGCGGGTCTGAGGTTGGAATTTGATATGTGATTGTAGCCTCCTGTTGTTGGATGGATTTTCTAGCGGGTTGGCGGCCTTCCAGTGTTAGATGAATTTCCCACTGGATTGGCGGTTTTGTGGAATTGTGTTATGTGGAAGTTGGGAATCGCCTGTGTGATGTGATTCCAACTGTGTGAATATGATGTGACTTGTTTTACGGACATCCTAGACCGACATGCTATCCCGGTTAAATATACGTGTATAATTTTATGTGTATTTGTGTGGATTAATCCGGTCTATTTGAATGGTTGTTAAATTAAGCCAATTATAGAGAAGCGCGTCGTTAAATAACCGGTTACTGAGCTTTGTAGCTGACTCCGTTTTATTATTTTGTTTTCCTTTCTGTTGGCGACGTAGGTTGACGGGCCAAGGAAAGTTGTGAAGATGCTTATATAATCACGCTCTGGATAGTAAAAATCTGGAGTGTGACATATGGTATCAGAGCAATCGTTCCTCGGACTGTGTTTGGGTCCTTGTTTCATTTGTTATCAATTTTCTTTTTGAATCTTGATCTATCCGAAAATTGTTTCACAAGTATTATGACTCATCTGGTTGCTAGTCCAAATATAAATTTGAATTCCGAAATATTTGTTCCTTGAATTTGTTTACCTTCTGCTAATTAAGTTCGAATATTAATTTGACGGGTTATTGATTTTGAAAAATCTTTGTATCTCGTCCAATTCATTTATATAAAAATCATCTTCTAAATTATTGTTTAATATGAATTTATAGAATTACATATTTTAATTGAGTTTATCTAAATGAAATTTGTTTTAGCTTATCTCCTACAAGTAAAATATATATTTTGTCGTCTTATGTTATGTTCATCTTATCTTATACTATATAATCTGATCAAAAATCATTTTGAGATATCCTCAGTTTGTTAAATTTCGCAATCAGTTCAATTTGAATTTTGTCTAACATAATTTGATTTGGTTCATCCATTTCTGCAAGTTCTTATTTCTACAGCCAGCATATAATATTTTGACAAATCGATGTCATTATTAATTAAGATGTACTTTAACTGACAACTCCACTGAAGTTTTAATTGTTGTGTAATTTTATATTTAACAATAACTGTCCTTTAATATTGAATTTCATTGTTGATTCTTGTGAAATTGGATATATTAATTAATTTTGAAGTTTTGATTACTGATAATTCATATCTAATTTGATCTAGTGAAATTTCTTATCATTATTTCAATTGATTTATTCCTGAAAATAGTTTTATAATTTAATCAGAGTTGTGCAGCGGAAGCGTAACATAGCTAAATACAAATTTATGTTTGAATTTTGAGGACAAAATTCTTTTTTTAGGAGGGAAGAATGTAACATCCCGAAAATTTGAGTTAATATTATTTATGATTAATTTATTTTCTTATAATACTGAAAATACTAAATATATCACTGAAAAATATCCTAAATGATATAATTTTAAATAATTGTAAAAGTACTATTCTAATTTTATTTCCTATTTTATAAATTTTGTTAACTTTATTTCTATTTTTGTGCTATTTCTAAATCACAATATAAACATATCGAGATATATACATATACAAAGTATTACATCATTTTAATTCGAAGATCACAGAAATCATAAAATCAGTAATTTTGTCCGCATCTTGTTTAATTTGAATTTAAATAAGAAATTATAAAATAAAATAAAAAAAACCAAGAGGCGCCTATAACATCTTTTAACCGTCCCTTGATTCTCCTCAAACAAAAACCGTTCCACTTCCTCTCTTAATTAATTCCGTCTCTCTGTCTCTCTCTCTCATAATTTCTTCCGAAAAAGAAAAGAAAACATCAGACAGAAGAAAAAAAAAATGAAATATTATGATATTGATTATCTTTTGATTGTATGCTCGATTCAAATTTTGACTACGTTGCAGTGATTCAAGACCGTTGTTGCAATTCAATTTGAAATTCTCAATATCTCGTTATAAGGTAACCGGACTTCTCTATAATCTGTGTTTTTCATTTTGTATGGTTGATTTGAATATGAGTATTGCATATTGAATTATGATGGCATATTTAACGGGATAGCGGGTCTGAGGTTGGAATTTGATATGTGATTGTAGCCTCCCGTTGTTGGATGTATTTTCCAGTGGGTTGGCGGCCTTCCAGTGTTGGATGGATTTTCCACTGGATTGGCGGTTTTGTGGAATTGTGTTATGTGGAAGTTAATTGGGAATCGCCTGTGTGATGGGATTCCAACTGTGTGAATATGATGCGACTTGTTTTACGGACATCCTAGACCGACGTGATATTCCGGTTAAATATACGTGCATAATTTTATGTGTATTTGTATGGATTAATCCGGTCTATTTGAATGGTTGTTAAATTAAGTCAATTATAGAGAAGCGCGTCGTTAAATAACCGGTTACTGAGCTTTGTAGCTGACTCCGTTTTATTATTTTGTTTTTCTTTCTGTTGGCGACGTAGGTTGACGGGCCAAGGAAAGTTGTGAAGATGCTTATATAATCGCGCTCCGGATGGTAAAAATATGGAGTGTGACAGAATTAAATCATCGCAACTTGACATTAATAGTTCAACTTATATATATAAATGTATGCAAATTCTAAATCACAATATTCAATCGAATCTCAACTCACAGAATCTCAAATGAAGCTAAATAGAGATATATTTGGCTTAAACTCAGAATGTCAAGTCTGGTAACACACATAGATGATCCACCAACTTGTCACACGGGTGGCCAAGCTAAACCCACACCTGTCAGTACTCAGTACCCTCCACTGACCCTCATCTAATGTATTTAGGCTTATATCGTTTATTAAGGTCTGGTTCATAGTCAGATAATATTTCGTATGCAATAAACTAAGAATTCATAATTTCCAACATATTAAACAAAATAGTCAATGCCCCCCCAATTGACTTCATAATAAGACGTTTCTTTATAGTCACCCAAAGTCTCCGTCACAATCAGTCAACGCCCCGCAATTGATTGATTCGATCAATCACCGCCCAGCAAGTGATTGACCACACCATATGCACATATTGGTTCAAAGTCAATGCTCAGCAATTGACTTTGATAATCACAAATCATCCCAGAGGATATTAAATTTGTTGGTGACTTTCGACTGTAGTCCAAAATAGAAGAACACACCAAACGATAAACCATTCGAAATGACAGGTCAACAATATCACACCAATCCAGTTATAATTTGATTGGGCTATGCACATGATTCACATATATCAAATAATGCAACCAACAATCATTCAACATGACAAATGAATATCAATTTAATTCTTAAAAATGTATATCAAACAAGTCTAATAACCCGCACCTGAGTATGTAGAATACGGAAGGTATATCTCACTAACGTCTAGAAGCTCTGAAGGTCCTGCAAAATGTCACTCTGTGGAACCTACACCTATATCGACATAACATAACTGAATTAATATCTATTCGATAATTAACAGATTCCATTTTGTATCTAAATGCCTAATTCCCATTCCCCTTGTGTGTGGTTTCTTTATATAATGAGTTAATCCACGGTACACGATTTGCCCTTTAATTGGACCAAGTTTCCTTTATTTTCCATTATTTCCTTAAATTTCTTAATTTAATTCAATCTAAGCCTTATTCCATTTGATCAATAGTTGTCTAAATTATTTCTATTTCAAAACAGCAACTCAATTAATGCATGTAAGTCCATTTTATTGCTCTCAAGTTAAATTGAACTTCAGTACATTGGTTTTATTTTATATTTTCTGTTTTATGGATTAGTCCGAAGGTAAAGTACAAAGTTACAAATGAGTTTATTTATTTTCTAATGGCCCCAAAAATTATAATTTCATTCTGTCCATGTAAGTTCCAGATGACCTATTTATGAAAATTTGCTCTAAGGCCCTTCTGACATGTTTAAATTACTAGCTTATGGAATTGTACATGCTATATCAGTAAATAACTTTCTTCAAAGTCTCTAACAAAAAAAATACATATTTTATACCAGTAACTATTTTATACTAGTAAGAATAGTTACTAGTTATCATATTACATTAACATAATCAACTTACTTAGAAATACATTGAAAAGGTATCAACAACAAGGAAAAGGAAAAGTAACGATATACTGGTACAAGGTTGTTCATACGTGGTACTACAAGATATAGTCAAGGTTTAACCTCTAAACCAAAAGTTGAAATATCAAATTCAGTATCAAATCGGGTCTAAACCCATTAAGAAACAGAGAGAACAGACATATATAAAAAAATATCACTAGTTTCATCTTTTGACCAGTCTTTCTAATTCAGTTCAGTAGTAAGTAAGGATAACCCCTAAGCATGCTTTAAACTCAATTCCTTAAATCTCTATATCAATACAAACAGCGGAAAAACAGAGAGAAGGGAAATACCCAACAGCTGCACTAGGTATGATGCGAGAGAAAAATTCTCAATTCAGTATCAGAATATGGACTATTGGTAATTTGATATATTAACTATGTAAGTCCTTCATATTCATAATATTTAATTCTCAGATTATCAAGATTCAATTATTTCTAATTGTTTCAAAATATTCCAGATTAATTAGGATTATAATACCTATTTTAAATTTAAACTTACGTCTTAGTTAAAAATTCTCAATTATGAGTTTGTAAATTTTTCTTCGTGTAACATTGTGATACATTATATATATTACTAGCATTTTTCTGTTGTTGTACGCAATTTATTGTACGCAACTTAAGTCCAATAAAATTTTGAGTTTATTGTACGCAATTTATATATTGGCATTTTCACGTAATCTAGCTGTAACAATTTATAAATTTTATTTTGGTGCCTTTCTTTTTATATGTTACTTAATTAGGGCACTCCCTCACACGTTCAAACCAAATTCCAATAAAATTAAAATCCCTTGTTCATTTTCGCTCGAGGAAGGAAGACTGACGTCTGTGTGGACCCCGTTGCTCAGCAACTTAAGTCCCCTTGACAGTGATTTCTAGCTGTGTGAGTTGGGCCCAATAAGCCCAATTAAGCTTGCAGGCCCTTCTTATTTCTTCTCCCGCGTAGCTTTCACCCATTCAAACAAATAAGCGATTGTGTTCCTTCTTTCATACAAAATATATACAAGTTACCAACTTAATGGAGTACTTGTTTAAGCAGTCAATATATTTCAGAGCACTTCTGTAAATATTATATCATCTAAAACATTTATTTTTAATGTTCCATATATTCATACACGAATTTGTCAAAATTAGTAATTTCCAAATTTTTTTTACAATAGTTACAAATTTGTAGTTTTGAACTTTCATTTTTGCTTAAGGGATTAACTCCACTCGAACCGGAATCAACATGCAGGCTTGTGCTGGTTGGGCTGTGAGATCCAGAAATGCCAATGTTCAACCGAAATCAACACAAATTCCATAAAGATCACCACATCCAAAGCAATATACAAAATTTTCAGCCCAAATTCTTTGCGTAGGACCAAATAAGTTTATCTACTATTGTAAGAAATGCAACAGTTCTGGTCCCTGAAAGGACCCCAAACAAAAATCTCTGATTAGATCAGAGCAGTTGAGTTTACCAGAAGCATCTTCTTTTGATTTAAATCGGAGTGCCAAGACTGGTTTTCGTGCATTAGTTGTGTACAATGATTCTAACAGATTATTAGCGTCTCGGTGATGTTGTGTGTTTAACTATGCTCATGATGCTGGCATGAGTGGTCTTTTGTTTTTAACATGAAATTAGATTTCATTCTGTTGAACTATTAATACACATTCTGGGATAAAATTTCATCTAATAATTCTCATATGTATAAACAATGCCTTGCATATTATTTTATATATTGGTTACTCGTAAATGGCTCAACAAGTAACACAAAGAGCGAAGGTGACAAATACACATAGATTGCACATACTAGATACCACTGCCATATACACATAGATCACACATTCACGTGTTCATCATATATACACCAAATACATAAAGAAAAAGGAAAACAAAATATCAAGATAGAAAGTAGTAATGCAATTGTCGCACATGGTATATGAATAAATTCTCAACTTTTATAAATGAGAATCAACTCATATTCCTTGTCTATCTAATTTCGACAATTGATCCACTCACTTTTGGATGAAGAACAATGACTTATATCACAATACAATAATATATTTTCCAAACTAAACATATTAGAACTTTAACACCAAATCATAATCATTCTAAACCATAGAGGCTGTACTATCTTTGAAACTCGACTGAAGCAAACCAGCATGATATAAGAGAACCCATAGATAGGTGATGAACTCACCTCCTTCAGTTAGCTTCATTGCATGTGCAACACTATTCTCTGATGGAACAAGAAGCAGCAACAGCTCCGCCCAAACCTTCTCTAGAAAATCCCACATATCTCCATTCACCTTAAACCCATTTTTCAGGGTCTTCCCTAGTTGTGCACCACGACCAATAACAGACTGGTCATTATCTCCAACTTTCTCCATCTTTTCTACCATTTCTTCCTTGGAACATTTCGAAAAGAAGTTACCTGTCTCTTCGACGATTCTTTCGAACATGAGTGTGCACTTATAAGTGTTTATAGGGAGTAACTCAGGTGCATAGGCCACCAAATAAGCACAGTAATTTGATAAGATTAATGCTACTGGCTCCGTGATTGCATTCTTTTGGTCCATCCAGCAGAAGTTGGTGGCAACATGCCAGATCAATATCATTTGAATGGGCTTATGGAGTTCACACACCCAAGAAGGCAGTTCTCCTTGAATTTCAGTGTGTGATAGTGCTGTTAAATTAGCAGGGTTGTTGAATCCTGTGTCGAGAAACTTCTTCAGAGTCGGTAAAATGGCCTGCATGATTTCTACATTCTTTGAGCTCAAATATTTTGCCTTCTTTACCCTGCCTCTAAACCCCAAAAATTTGAGTTTTCCCTGAGAGTACTGCCCGATTTGATAACAACATTCGAGCAGAGAGTACTGCCCAATTTGATAACAAGTCTGTCTCGGGATGTATATGCTAAAGAAAACCCACAAAACCTTGTTGATCAGTAAGTGATCAAGAATCTGGCTTTTAACATACTTACAGACTAGAAACACCTTTGACCAATCGGAGAAGAAGTACTGAGTGAATTCATATACCTGTATTATCATGAAAGTGGACAAAATAAATATTGTCACAATACGATCTAGATCATGGTTCTGAAACTCGGAATCGGAATCGGAATCGGATTCTTGACCGTGGAATCGGAATCGGATGACTCGGCTGGAATCGGGCGAGTTGACTCGGAAACTCGGTTTTTTTTGGCAGAAAGCCTGTTTTGTAGCCAAAAAGTCCAAAACGTAGGAAATAATTTGTAAAAAAATAATTTGTAATAAAATTATGTTAAAACAAAACATTACACTCAAATAATTATGTTAAGACAAGACATTAATGTAGTGTGAAATTAAATGATCAGTTAATTTTGAGACACTATTACAATGATGAAATAATAATAATAATATTATTAAATATTAGATGAACATCATAATAATTGTACTAAATTTATATATTAAAAACAACAAACAACAAAAATTTAAATCTTACCAAAGATATAAAATTAAATGCTAGGAATAATACTTTCAAACTTAATATTTCTATTTGTGACCTATTAGGAATAAATGAAGGTATAAAAATATAATTGATAATAAAAATTATGATAACAAGATTACTAAAAATTAACTTCAGTTATAATTTAATTTTTACAAGGCAACGGGATTTACGATCGAAATTTATAATAAGGTTAATGATTATTTGATCTTATATTCTCTCAGGCGTAAATCCCAACCGTTCATTTTCTCTCTGCACAAATCTTGACGCAACCCATCCCTTTTATTTCTTGTCCCCTCCCTCTCCATTTCGCCCCCTTCCCTTTTATTCATTTTCCCCTCTTTCTCCCGTCCAGCCTAAACCTAACCCAGGTCCGTCCCTCTTCTCCTTTGTTGTTCCTGGAGAAGGAAACCAAGAGGCGACGACGACAACGACGCCGCGATGACGACGACGCCCCTCTTCTCTTTCGTTATTCTCTTTCGTTGTTCCTCTGTGCGCGGCGACGATGCCACGAAGCCAGGCTCGGCTTCGTCCGGGTTATATATCTCTCTTTCTTTCTCTGATTTTTCTCTTTCTTTCTCTGATTTGGATTGCTTTTGTCTTTTGTCTTGAGAAAAATTGAAAAAATTGCTGGACTCGGGTTGACTCAGCCAGACTCGGCCTGACTCGGCCGGACTCGGTCTGACTCGGCCAGAAACTCGGTTGACTCGGCCAGAAACTCGGAAACTCGGCCGAGTCAGACACTGTTCATCCGAGTTTTGCTCCAAAACTCGCACAGGCGAGGAACTCGGGCATAACTCGGCTCGGACCGGCCCGATTCCGAGTTGACTCGGCCGAGTTGACTCGGAATCGGCCGAGTTTACGAACCATGATCTAGATCAATGCCACTAATGGTATTGTTAAAGTCCGATGAAGGGTGTTTGTAGCGGGGAAGTTTGAAGAAAATTCCTATGAAGCAGGCAAACAGGATACCAGAAAGTAAAGTATAAACTGGGAAACCAAACCCTAATACTGTAGGATATTTTGTGTAGAAGAGATCTTGAAGGAATCTTAGCTCCTTGTCAATGACTCTAAGAACCCGTTCCGGCGAAGGCTCAAGGAGTCCATGGCGAATGAAGTCCCGAGTCTCTTCCTGGTTAGCTTCAGCTGTCTCGCATCCTTCTACAAACCTCCTCTTCAGCATCTTGAACAAGGCAAAAAAGAGGCATAAATCCTTCAGTTTTTTGCCTACATCACCACTGGATTTCAGGAGCCGCCCTTCTGAGAGCCACAAATGTTCTATGGTAACCAAATCTTCATCTTTGATATCTATCTCATAGTTTGGTGCGGAACCGACCCTAGGAGGCTTCTTTTCAAGAAGAACGTAGCTATATCCGGTCATGTTTTTCGGATTAAAATTCTGAACATTTGCAGACCTCTTCATGTAGAAGGAAACCCATTTGGTGTTAGCCGACCCATAGGATCGGTCGTTAAAATAATAACTAAATATCTGGTACAAATTCTTTATTAATGAAATACAGCAAATCCCCCAGAGTGAAAGAGCAAAATGCCCTCTATCTACCTGTTGTTTATGAACCTTCCCGACCTCTGTGTACCATAAAGTATAATACGAAAGGAGAGCAAACATACTGAAATTGTTCATCAGAAGAACCCCTTCATTGACGGGCATTAGCTTTTTCTTGTTGGTGGTGTAGATTGTGTGTTCGATGATTGAATAGAAGCTGCTGAAGCCGGCCATCAGGAGCACTCCCCAGACAAGATATAGCTCATTATAATAGGGAACACTGAGGACAAATGCCTGGAATTGTCCAATCAAGTGCACTATAGGGCTTTTGGAAATTTTTAGCAACAATTGAAGGAATAAGTTTTTCCGCCAGAAGTGGAAACGGGTGATTTCTGCTAGGAAGCCCATGGCCATGAGCACTGTTAGAACCATTGCAATTGATCCAGTCATCCACAAATCCCGACTGAAATCCCAACTGACTTGTTCATTAACACCAGGAGCAAGTGCAATATCCCCCATTCTCCTCTCTCTCTCTCTCTCTCTCTCTGTCTCTTTCACTTTCTCTCACACAGATACACAGTCTCTCTGTCTGTCTGTCTACAAAAAATTTCTTTCCCTGATGCACTAGTATGATATGATGTTATATATAGGTACTCAAGTATGTAAGAAGATATTTATGATCAAGAAAGATACCTTATCACTTATCTTAGCTGGCAACGTAAAACGCTTAGGTTGGAAAAAGATATGAGGCTTAGCTTTGTTGCTGTTTACGTTCAAAAAATGATAGGAATAAGGGTTTTTCCTAGGCACCATGAGCATTACTGGCGGTTCGTTATTTTAAAAGAATGTGATCCATATTAAAAAAATAAAATAACCAATGCAAGTGAAGTTGTAGTTATGTGATCAAAGCTCCGAGTGGATGATTGAGTGCCTCTGAAATGCGTTAATTCATATTCAAAAGTAGTTTTGTGATTATAAAAAGCAGGGTTATATTGGTGCTCTTCTCTAAAAAGGCTAATTCAGACTATATTTTGTGATTTACTTCGACCGTCAGGAATCTAACAAACATTTATTCTACGAGCATTTATGTTATTTATATTTGAATTTTAGGATACTTATTCGTACCATTAGAAGTTAATTGACGTTTGTTTGTGTAAGATTCAACAAAGCATTTTATACGTTTGAGGTTATTTCATCTGTAATTGTGATTCTGGTTCTTATCATTATACAAATAGTTGGATATTTTTTTTTTATCTTTAAGCAGAACGCAATCACAAGAGAAATTTATGTACAAGCAGGTTATTACTTGGGTGTGAATGTAATTTGGTATTGATGTCTTGGATTAATATTTTGTAGTCAAAATAGGGGTGAAAACGGAGCGGATACGGAGCGGATAGTGGTAAAACCATATCCATATTCATATTTCAATGAGCGGATACGAATATGAATATGGAAAATAAACGGATGTCAAAATCTAAAATCAAATCCACCTTCAACGGATACAGATACGGAGCGGATAATCCATGAATACGGATTCAAATATAGATGTGAAACGAATAATTGTGGGATAACTGAGTCATAGAGACTTGGGAGCAAAAAAAAATCGACGAATTTTAAATAAAAATCCAATCCTTTAATGAATGTCGGGTTAAAAGTTGGGTTCTAGATAGTGTGGATGTACGTACCGATCCGGATTATTATCCGTATTCGAATTCGGATAGTTTATCCATCTTAATAAATTATCTGGATCTATATTAGAACTATCTTCTCCGTTTAAATTCGGATACGAATTGTAATCAGATTCGATGTGGATATCCATATCCGTTTACAGCCCTAAGTCAAAAGTATAAAACAGGATGTTGTTATCTAACCTTGTGCTTATTCTTGTAAGAATAAATGTATATCGACATAATGCTCTACACGGTTTTAATTCTTGATATTTAATTATGTATTAATGTTAATATGTTTCTTTGTGTATTTGTGTGAACAAAAATTGTACCATTATAATATATTTTATTAGTACACTTATGTACGAAATAAAGGTAATATTTTCTTTTTAAAGAAGAGTTGTGCTACCTTTCGTTAGTCACTGATTAACTGAAACAATACTAATGAAGAACGAGGGTTCAAAACCGTTTAAATAATGCCTTGCGAACATTTTGTGCTACCTTTTGTTAGGAATCTATGAGAAGGCATTTTGGACAAGACTTCTCTCCAAAGCTTTTACATACCGTACAACAGATCCTATTAAAATTATTTAATTAATGATAACAGACTTATTTCTAACGTTAGACTCTCTCCATTAAAAAAAACAAAAAGAAACAACCTTTCTTCTTTCTCCGTATCAGCCAAAGAAGGAAGTCATTTTCTCCCCATTATTGAATTTTCAAATCAATATTAAAGTTGGAGGTCAAGTCACCCAACTATTTAATACCCTTGTTATTATAACAAATGATTCCTCCCATATGAATTTCGAACTCATTACCTCCCCACAGAGACCTTGTACCTTTGCCACTAGACCAAATTAAAACTAGTTATTTTCTTTATTTTTCCATATTGCTCCCCGAATTGAGTTTTTTTTCTTTCTTTCATATTGTAGTGTGTCTTTATTATTACAAATCGTTGATTTTAATTGATATGTAAACAAAAGAAAGTTTTCATGAAATTAAAATGATATGGTGGTTTCTATCTTGCCATATTTGATCCCATATCCTATTTTACAATTGCCTATGTGAGTCGAAATTTACAAAGTTTGGCAACTTTTTTTCTAATCATAGACACCGGTATGAATATATAAGAACTTAACTATATGTATAGTTTAATCTTAATTGGATGATATGAATCATATATTTAGCTCATAAATACAGTCAGACAACTAACGTCCAAATATCTTCAGACAGATTCCCAGCCATTATTTGGTAAGTTCTCCAGTTCTATATATAGTTAATTAGCGACTAATCCTAGGTGATGATTTTAACACAACCATAATTTTTATTAACACAACAATTTTGAAATTTTGAAATATATAGACAACTTTACCCCTACTTTATTGTTGTAATAGCTTATCTTATTTGATTATGAAATCGACACTTTCTTTATTTTAATAATTATGACTCACTTTATTTCCAAAATTAAAACATCTCCCAATGCATTTCTTTCCTAAAAAACGGAATATAGAAATTAAAAATCACAATTAACGAGATGAAAAATTAATTTACCAATCAAGAAAAAGAAAACTTATAATTAAATTAATAAATAATAAATTGTAGATTTTATTAATTGAAATGATCAGATTTAAAGATCAAATTATCAAAAGTATTTATTTAAATTATAAAATTTACAATTAACAAAAATATACTGTCAAAATAATTTTCAATTAATTGAGTGACATAATTAAAAGTAGGAAGTAATTACATCTTAAAAAAAGAAAATAATTTAAATGACAACTTAGGCATATTATTTCAAAATTTGGTTGGGTATTTTTTTTTCACTGTATAGTATACAATTAGAAGATAACATGAATGAAGGACAACAAATTTAGAAGTTTATATTTAAGAAGCTTGTTAATTAAGAAAAGAAATAAATGATAGATTGATTGAGAAATAAATGAGGGATAAAGTTGTCTATTTATGAAAATATTTAAATTTTGTTGTGTTAATAATACTTTTTGTAGTGTGAATATCAGCACCCCTAATCCTACTAGCTTGTGCTACAAGTCTTAGACTTAGATCCGAGCCGTTGAACATAGTCCTACCATTATAAAGATTTGTACTTGGGATATTTAAAAAAAAAATAATCCTATTTTAAAGACTTGTTATATTGTCTTTATATGTGTTACATATAAAGATAGATATAAAGACTTGATATGTTAGATGTAAAGTCTTCTTTCTATTAATAAAAGTTTAAAATCAATGAAATTTTGAAGTTTAAAATCAATGAATATTTTAATATTTTGCACCAACAAATAATACTTTAATATTAATTTTTCATTTTTAAATTTTAATTAAATCACAAAATTCAATGAATTTCAAATTAAATTTAATAATGACTTGATTCTTATACTGCTCAATTTGTGAGTAACTTAAAAGCCGGGCAATAATTGATTTGAGGTGTTCATAACTTTTAATACATAATATTTATGAAAGATTTCAATTCAAATTAAAATCTGACTAGGCAGACTAGTCTACGTAAATGCTTGATATGTCGAATCATTATAATGACTTGGTATGCTATATATAAAGATTTGCACACATGGATATAAAGACTTGCACAGGCAAACTAGTGCCAACTGTAAATGTGCTAGTTAGAAGAATCTATCACGAGAGTAAAAGTATTTTTTACTGTTGGTGTTGTCACGGATACTCTCATCGGTAATAACAATTACGGATACAATTGAGAACAACAATTTCTATCACTGTACCCTTGGTAATAGTCACAACTTTACCCTTGCGGATAGTGGCAGATTGGTGTAGGTGTGCTCTAGCGATCTATTAGAAGAAGCTCCCAGTGCAAATTTACTAGCTTAGTTAAGAGATTTGACCGGGAATTGAGTCTGGGAGACGTGTGTTATCACATCCATAAAAATATAAAAAGTATAAAAAAAAATATAACTTTTTAATTTTTACATAACTTGTAAAATTAAAACAACCAAATTCAATATTCAAGCGTCAGACTAACCTCACATTATAAACGACAACAATCTTTGATTCATACATCCGGAGAAGATTCTTATCGGACAAACTACAATTAGAGCTCTAATGTTGACTTTACAATGCAGGAGACTACCTGTAGAAGTCGATGCTTGTCAATTAGCTTCAGCATCCTTATAGTAGGTCCTACCATACGGACACAATATCCAAGATTCCCTCGTCACTTGTTCATTAGAATCGTTTACAGCATCCCATCAGGTTTATAACCTAACGAAGAAAGCTTCAAAAATAGTAAATCGTAAGAACATCAAATATTACAAGGTCCCACATTGGACTAATGAGCATTGGAATGTTCTACCTGTTTGTCTTGGTGCTAATAAAGTCACTATTAGGGACCGTTCACAGGGGTGAGATGGGTAATTCCCAAGTCTTCTACAAATGCGCACCACATATCAGTCGTTTATGTGTTCATGCTAGCAGTGAAAACAGAGCGGATACAGATCGGATAGTTGTAAAATCATATTCATATTATTTTTCAATTTTTTGAATACGAATACAGAGTGGATATCAAACAGATACGGATATAGGTTCATATCAAATCGGATATTTATTAAAATAATATTAAAAATATTAAAGTTCATAATATTTATCTATGGTGAGTAACATAAATTTTTCATAATATATATTAAAATATATTGTATACATCTACTATTTGGATCCTAATAATTGAAACGTAAAACCATTTCAGTATCCTTATTCGCATAGATATTCGGATATCGGATATCCACATCAAAGTTTTTCAATACGGATTGAATACGGATCAGATATGATCCATACCGTTTTCACCCTTCATGCACACATATTTTTATATTTTGTGTATATATGGGTACATACAATAGAACAATTATTTTCAGTGTTTAGTAATTGTATTTACTAATTTTACTCATTTATTAATACTTATATGTTTAAAAACATATATTGCAAGAGGGCACAAAAGTCATTAAAAGAAAATGAAGATAACATTTATTGCTTGCATTTGATTCGTTTACAGCATCCCATCAGGTTTATAACCTAACGAAGAAAGCTTCAAAAATAGTAAATCGTAAGAACATCAAATATTACAAGGTAGCACATTGGACTAATGAGCATTGGAATGTTCTACCTGTTTGTCTTGGTG
>CAXKVW010000559.1:0-38461 GCA_964058825.1 Carex arenaria
AACAACCAATTTTGCCCCTGATCTTGTGCTTATGAAGCTCATTTACATTTGTTCTTGTGCTTAGGAACCTCATTTGCCCTTATTCGTGCGCTTAACAACTTCAATTGTCGTTGTTTATATATATCTTAAACTGTTTTGCCCTTGTTCTTATGCTTAGGAACCTCATTTGCCCTTGTTTGTGTGCTTAACAACCTCAATTGGTGTTGTTCGTGTGCTTAACAACCTCTTTTGCCCTTGATCTTGTGCTTATGAACCTCATTTGCAATTGTTCTTGTGCTTAGGAACCTCATTTGCCTTGGTTCGTGTGCTTAACAACCTCAATTGCCGTTGTTCATATGCTTCTTAACCTCTTTTGCGCTTGTTCTTGTGGTTAGCAACATCATTTACGCTTGTTCTTGTGCTTCACAACTTCAATTATCGTTGTTCGTATGCTTAACAACCTCTTTTGCCCATGATCTTGTGTTTATGAAGCTCATTTACATTTGTTCTTGTTCTTAGGAACCTCATTTGCCCTTGTTCGTGCACTTAACAACTTCAATTGTCGTTGTTTATATATTTCTTAACCTCTTTTGCCCATGTTCTTGTGCTTAGCTACATAATTTACACTTGTTCTTGTGCTTAACAACCTCATTGGTCATTGTTCTTGCGCTTTGCAACATAATTTTCCCTTGATCTCGTGCTTATGAACCTCATTTGCATTTGTTTTTGTACTTAGGAACCTTATTTGTCCTTGTTTGTGTGCTTGACAGCCCCAACTGGCGTTGTTCGTGTACTTAACAACCTCAATTCTCGTTGTTCAGATGTTTCTTAACCTCTTTTGCCCCTGTTCTTGTGCTTAGCAACATCATTTACACTTGTTCTTGTGCTTAACAACCTCATTTGTCGTAGTTCTTGCGCTTTCCAACATAATTTGCCCTTGACCGTGTGGTTATGAACCTCATTTGCATTTGTTCTTATGCTTAGGAACCTCATTTTCCCTTGTTTGTGTGCTTAACAACCTTAATTGGCGTTGTTCATGTGCTAACAACCTCTTTTGCCCTTGATCTTCTTCTTATGAAACTCATTTGCGATTGTTCTTGGGTTTAGAAACCTCATTTGCCCTTGTTCGTGTGTTTAACAGCCTCAATTGTCGTTGTTCATATGCTTCTTAACCTCTTTTGCAATTGTTCTTGTCCTTAGCAACATCATTTACGCTTGTTCTTCTGCTTAACAACCTCATTGGTCGTTGTTCTTGCGCTTTGCAACATAATTTGCCCTAGATATATGAACCTTATTTGCATTTCTTTGTGTGCGTAGGAACCTCGTTTGTCCTTGTTTGTGTGCTTAACAACCTAAATTGGCGTTGTTTGTGAGCTTAACAACCTCCTTTGCCCTTGATCTTGTGCTTAGGAACCTCATTTGCAAGTGTTCGTGTGCTTAACAACCTCAATTGTCGTTGTTAATATTCTTCTTAACCACTTTTGCCCTTGTTCTTGTGCTTAGCAACATCATTTACAATTTTTACCTTGATCTTGTGCTATGAACCTCATTTTCATTTGTTCTTATTCTTAAGAACCTAATTTGCCCTTGGTTGTGTGCTTAACAACCTCAATTGAAATTGTTTGTGTGCTCAACCTCAATTATCGTTGTTCATATGTTTCAAAACCTCTTTTGCCCATGTTCTTGTGCTTGGCAACATCATTTACACTTGTTCTTGTGCTTAACAACCTCATTTGTCGTTGTTCTTGCGCTTTGCAACATAATTTGCCCTAGATATTGTGCTTATGAAGCTCATTTACATTTGTTCTTAAGCTTTGGATCCTCATTTGCCCATGTTCGTGTGCTTAATAACCTCAACTGTCGTTATTCATATGCTTCTTAACCTCTTTAGCCCTTGTTCTTGTGCTTCGCAACATCATTTACAGTTGTTCTTGTGCTTAACAACCTCATTTGTCGTTGTTCTTGCACTTAGCTATATAATTTGCACTTGATCTTGTGCTTATGAACCTTATTTGCATTTGTTCTTGTGCTGAGAAACGTCATTTACCTTTGATTGTGTGCTTAACGACCTCAATTGGCATTGTTCGTGTGGTTAACAACCTCTTTTGCCCTTTATCTTGTGCTTATGAACCTCATTTTTATTTGTTCTTGTGCTTAGGAACATTATTTGCCCTTATTCGTGTGCATAACAGCCTCAATTGTCGTTGTTCATATGCTTCTTAGCCTCTTTTGCCCTTGTTCTTGTGCTTAGCAACCTCATTTACACTTTTTCTTGTGCTTAACAACCTCATTTGTCGTTGTTCTTGCACTTGGCAACATAACTTTCCATTGATCTTGTGCTTATGAAGCTCATTTTCATTTGTTCTTGTTCTTAGGAACCTAATTTGCCCTTTTTTGTGTGCTTAACAACTTCAATTGGCGTTGTTCGTGTGCTTAACAACCTCTTTTGCCCTCGATCCTTTGCCTATGAACCTCATTTGCATTTGTTCTTGTGCTTTGGATCCTCATTTGCCCATGTTCGTGTGCTTAACAACCTCAACTGTCGTTGTTCATATATTTTTCCCTTGTTCTTGTGCTTAGCAACATCATTTACAGTTGTTCTTGTGCTTAACAACCTCATTTGACGTTGTTCTTCCACTTAGCTATATAATTTTCCCTTGATCTTGTGCTTATGAACCTCATTTGCATTTGTTCTTGTGCTTAGGAACCTCATTTGCCCTTGTTTGTGTGCTTAACAACCTCAATTGGCGTTGTATGTGTGCTTAACAACCTCAATTGGCGTTGTTCTTGTCCTTAGCAACATCATTTACGCTTGTTCTTGTGCTTAAAAACCTCATTGTTCATTATTCTTGTGCTTTGCAACATAATTTGCCATAGATATTGTGCTTATGAACCTCAATTGACGTTGTTCGTGTGCTTAACAACCTCTTTTGCCCTTGATCTTGTGCTTATGAAACTCATTTGCATTTGTTATTGTGGTTAGGAACCTCATTTGCCCTTATTCGTGTGTTTAACAACCTCAATTATCGTTGTTCATATGCTTCGTAACCTCTTTGGCAATTGTTCTTGTCCTTAGCAACATCATTTACGCTTGTTCTTATGCTTAACAACCTCATTGGTCGTTGTTTTTGCGCTTTGCAACATAATTTGCCCTAAATATTGTGCTTATGAACCTCATTTGCAATTGTTCTCGTACTTGAGAACCACATTTGCCCTTGTTTGTGTGCTTCACAACCTCAATTGGCGTTGTTCGTGTGCTTAACAACCTCTTTTGCCCTTGGTCTTGTGCTTATAAACCTCATTTGCAATTGTTCTTGTGCTTAGGAACCTAATTTGCCTTGGTTCGTGTGCTTAACGACCTCAATTGCCGTTGCTCATATACTTCTGAACCTCTTTTGCGGTTGTTCTTGTGCTTAGCAACATCATTTACGCTTGTTCTTGTGCTTAACAACCTCAATTATTTGTTCGTATGCTTAACAACAACTTTTGCCCTTGATCTTGTGCTTATGAAGCTCATTTACATTTGTTCTTGTGCTTAGGAACATCATTTGCCCTTGTTCGTGTGCTTAATAACCTCAATTGTCGTTATTTATATATATCTTAACTTCTTTTTCCCTTGTTCTTGTGCTTAACAACATCATTTACATTTGTACTTGTGCTTAACAACCTCATTTGTCGTAGTTCTTGCGCTTTGCAACATAATTGCCCTTGATCTTGTGGATAGGAACCTCATTTGCATTTGTTCTTGTACTTAGGAACCTCATTTGCCCTTGTTTGTGTGCTTAACAACCTCAATTGGTGTTGTTCGTGTGCTTAACAACCTCTTTTGCCCTTGATCTTGTGCTTATGAACCTCATTTGCAATTGTTCTTATGCTTAGGAACCTCATTTGCCTTGCTTCATGTGCTTAACAACCTCAATTACCGTTGTTCATATGCTTCTTAACCTCTTTTGCGCTTGTTCTTGTGGTTAGCAACATCATTTACGCTTGTTCTTGTGCTTAACAACATCAATTATCGTTGTTCGTATGCTTAACAACCTCTTTTGCCCATGATCTTGTGTTTATGAAGCTCATTTACATTTGTTCTTGTGCTTAGGAACCTCATTTGCCCTTGTTCGTGCGCTTAACAACTTCAATTGTCGTTATTTATATATTTCTTAACCTCTTTTGCCCATGTTCTTCTGCTTAGCAACATAATTTACACTTGTTCTTATGCTTAACAACCTCATTGGTCGTTGTTATTGCGTTTTGCAACAAATTTACCCTAGATATTGTGCTTATGAACCTCATTTGCATTTGTTCGTGTGCTTAGGAACCTTGTTTGCCCTTGTTCTTGTGCTTGGCAACATCATTTACACTTGTTCTCGTGCTTATCAACCTCATTTGTCGTTGTTCTTGCACTTAGCTACATAATTTTACGTTGATCTCGTGCTTATGAACCTCATTTGCATTTGTTTTTGTACTTAGGACCTCATTTGTCCTTGTTTGTGTGCTTGACAGCCCCAACTGGCGTTGTTCGTGTATTTAACAGCCTCAATTGTCGTTCTTCAGATGTTTCTTAACCTCTTTTGCCCCTGTTCTTGTGCTTAGCAACATCATTTACACTTGTTCTTGTGCTTAACAACCTCATTTGTCGTAGTTCTTGCGCTTTCCAACATAATTTGCCCTTGACCTTGTGGTTATGAACCTCATTTGCATTTGTCCTTCTGCTTAGGAACCTTATTTGCCCTTGTTTGTGTGCTTAACAACCTCAATTGGCGTTGTTCAAGTGCTAACAACCTCTTTTGCCCTTGATCTTCTGCTTATGAAACTCATTTGCGTTTGTTCTTGGGTTTAGAAACCTCATTTGCCCTTGTTCGTGTGCTTAACAGCCTCAATTGTCGTTGTTCATATGTTTCTTAACCTCTTTTGCCCTTGTTCTTGTCCTTGGCAACATCATTTACGCTTGTTCTTCTGCTTAACAACCTCATTGGTCGTTGTTCTTGCGCTTTGCAACATAATTTGCCCTAGATATTGTGCTTATGAACCTCATTTGCATTTCTTTGTGTGCGTAGGAACCTCGTTTGCCCTTGTTTGTGTGCTTAACAACCTAAATTGCCGTTGTTCGTGAGTTGAACAACCTCTTTTGCCCTTTATCTTATGCTTATGAACATCATTTGCATTTGTCCTTGTGCTTAGGAACCTCATTTTCAGTTGTTCGTGTGCTTAACAACCTCAATTGTCGTTGTTCATATGCTCTTAACCTCTTTTGCCCTTATTTTTGTGCTTAGCAACATCATTTTTAATTTTTCCCTTGATCTTGTGCTTATGAACCTCATTTTCATTTGTTCTGGTGCTTAAGAACCTCATTAGCCCTTGGTTGTGTGCTTAACAACCTCAATTGACATTGTTTGTATGCTTAACAACCTCAATTATCGTTGTTCATCAGTTTCAAAACATCTGTTGCCCATGTTCTTGTGCTTGGCAACATCATTTACACTTGTTCTTGTGCTTAACAACCTCATTTGTCGTTGTTCTTGCGCTTTGCAACATAATTTGCCCTCGATCCTTTGCTTATGAACCTCATTTGCATTTGTTCTTGTGCTTTGGATCCTCATTTGCCCATGTTCGTATGCATAATAACCTCAACTGTCGTTGTTCATATGTTTCTTAACATCTTTTGCCCTTGTTCTTGTGCTTAGCAACATCATTTACACCTGTTCTTGTGCTTAACAACTGCATTTCTCGTAGTTCTTGCGCTTTGCAACATAATTTGTCCTTGATCTTGTGCTTATGAACCTCATTTACATTTGTTCGTGTATTTAGGAACCTCGGTTGCCCTTGTTTGTGTACTTAACAACCTAAATTGTCGTTGTTCATATGTTTCTTAACCTCTTTTGCCCTTGTTCTTGTGCTTAGCAACATCATTTACACTTGTTCTTATTCTTAACAACCTCATTTGTCTTTGTTCTTGCGCTTTGCAACATAATTTGCACTTGATCTTGTGCTTATGAACCTTATCTGCATTTGTTCTTGTGCTTAGGAACGTCATTACCTTTGATTGTGTGCTTAACGACCTCAATTGGCGTTGTTCGTGTGGTTAACAACCTGTTTTACCCTTCATCTTGTGCTGATGAACCTCATTTGCATTTCTTCTTGTGTTTAGGAACATTATTTGCCCTTGTTCGTGTGTTTAACAACCTCAATTGTTGTTGTTCATATGCTTCTTAGCCTCTTTTGCCCCTGTTATTGTGCTTAGCAACATCATTTACACTTGTTCTTGTGCTTAACAACCTCATTTGTCGTTGTTCTTGCGCTTTGCATCCTAATTTGCACTTGATCTTGTGGTTATGAACCTCGTTTGCATTTGTTCTTGTGCTTAGGAACCTCATTTATCCTTGTTTGTGTGCTTAACAACCCCAATTAGTGTTGTTCGTCTGCTTAACAACCTCAATTGTCGTTGTTCATATGTTTCAAAACCTCTTTTGCCCATGTTCTTGTGCTTGGCAACATCATTTACACTTGTTCTTGTGCTTAACAACCTCATTTGTCGTTGTTCTTGCGCTTTGAAACATATTTGCCATTAATCTTGTGCTTATCAACCTTATTTGCATTTGTTCTTATGCTTAGGAACCTCATTTGCCTTTGTTCGTGTGCTTAACAACCTCAATTGTCGTTGTTCATATGCATCGTAACCTCTTTTCCCTTTTTCTTGTCCTTACCAACATCATTTAGGCTTGTTCTTGTGCTTAACAACCTCATTGGTCGTTGTTCTTGTACTTTGCAACATAATTTGCCCTAGATATTGTGCTTATGAACCTCATTTTTATTTGTTCGTGTGCTTAGGAACCTCATTTGCCCCTTTGTGTGCTTAACAACCTAAATTGTCGTTGTTCATATGTTTCATAACCTCTTTCGCCCTTGTTCTTATGCTTAGCAACATCATTTACACTTGTTCTTGTGCTTAACAACCTCATTTATCGTTATTCTTGAGCTTTGCAACATAATTTGCACTTGATCTTGTGCTTATGAACATTATTTGCAATTGTTCTTGTGCTTAGGAACGTCATTTACCATTGATTGCGTGCTTAAAGACCTCAATTGGCATTGTTCGTGTGGTTAACAACCTCTTTTGCTCTTCATCTTGTGCTTATGAACCTCATTTGCATTTGTTCTTGTGCTTAGGAACATTACTTGCCCTTGTTCGTGTGCCTAACAACCTCAATTGTCGTTGTTCATATGCTTCTTAGCCTCTTTTGCCATTGTTCATGTGCTTAGCAACCTCACTTACACTTTTTCTTGTACTTAACAACCTCATTTGTCGTTGTTCTCGCACTTAGCAACATAATTTTCCGTTGATCTTGTGCATATGAAGCTCGTTTGCATTTGGTCTTGTGCTTAGGAACCTAATTTGCCCTTTTTTGTGTTCTTAATAACCTCAATTGGCGTTGTTCGTGCGCTTAACAACCTCTTTTGCCCTCGATCCTTTGCTTCTGAACCTCATTTGCATTTGTTCTTGTGGTTTAGATCCTCATTTGCCCATGTTCGTGTGCTTAACAACCTCAACTGTCGTCGTTCATATATTTCATAACCTCTTTTGCCCTTGTTCTTGTGCTTAGCAACATCATTTACACTTGTTCTTGTGCTTAACAACCACATTTCTCGTAGTTCTTGAACTTTGCAACATAATTTGCCCTTGATCTTGTGCTTATGAACATCATTTGCAATTGTTCTTGTACTTAGGAACCTCATTTGCCCTTGTTGGTGTGCTTAACAACCTCAATTGGTGTTGTTCGTGTGCTTAACAACCTCTTTTGCCCTTGATCTTATGCTTATGAACCTCATTTGCAATTGTTCTTGTGCTTAGGAACCTCATTTGCCTTGGTTCCTGTGCTTAACAACCTCAATTGCCGTTGTTCCTATCCTTCTTAACCTCTTATGCGCTTGGTCTTGTGGTTAGCAACATGATTTACGCTTGTTCTTGTGCTTAACAACCACAATTATCGTTGTTCATATGCTTAACAACCTCTTTTGCCCATGATCTTGTGCTTATGAAGGTTATTTGCATTTGTTCTTGTGCTTATGAACCTCATTTGCCCTTATTCGTGCGCTTAACAACTTCAATTGTCGTTGTTTATATTTATCTTAAACTGTTTTGCCCTTGTTCCTGTGCTTAGCAACATAATTTACGCTTGTTCTTGTGCTTAACAACCTCATTGGTCGTTGTTCTTGCGCTTTGCAACATAATTTGCCCTAGATATTGCTTATGAACCTCATTTGCATTTGTTTGTGTGCTTAGAAACCTCGTTTGTCCTTGTTCTTATGGTTAGCGACATCATTTACGCTTGTTCTTGTGCTTAACAACCTCAATTATCGTTGTTCGTATGCTTAACAACCTCTTTTGCCCATGATCTTGTGCTTATGAAGATCATTTACATTTGTTCTTTTGCTTAGGAACCTCATTTACGCTTGTTCTTGTGCTTAACAGCCACATTGGTCATTGTTTTTGCGCATTGCAACATAATTTGCCATAAATATTGTGCTTATGAACCTCACTTGCAATTGTTCTTGTACTTAGAAACCTCATTTGCCCTTGTTTTTGTGCTGAACAATCTCAATTGGAGTTGTTCGTGTGCTTAACAACCTCTTTTGCCCTTGATCTTGTGCTTATAAACCTCATTTGCAATTGTTCTTGTGCTTAGGAACCTCATTTGCCTTTATGCGTGTGCTTAACAACCTCAATTGCCATTGCTCATATACTTCTAAACCTCTTTTGCACTTGTTCTTGTGCTTAGCAACATCATTTATTCTTGTTCTTGTGATTAACAACCTCAATTGGCGTTGTTCGTGTGCTGAACAACCTCTTTTGCCCTCGATCATTTTGCTTATGAACCTCATTTGCATTTGTTCTTGTGCTTTGGATCCTCATTTGCCCATGTTCGTGTGCTTAACAACCTCAACAATCGTTGTTCAGGGTTTAGGGTTTAGGGTTTAGGGTTTAGGGTGTAGCAACATCATTTACACTTGTTCTTATGCTTAACAACCGCATTTCTCGTAGTTCTTGCGCTTTGCAACATAATTTTCCCTTGATCTTGTGCTTATGAACCTCATTTGCAATTGTTCTTGTCCTTAGGAACCTCATTTGCCCTTGTTTGTGTGCTTAACAAACTCAATTGGTGTTGTTCATGTGCTTAACAACCTCTTTTGCCCTTGATCTTGTGTGCTTATGAACCTCATTTACAATTGTTCTTTTGCTTAAGAACCTCATTTGCCTTGGTTCGTGTGCTTAACAACCTCAATTGCCGTTGTTCCTATGCTTTTCAACCTCTTTTGCACTTGTTCTTGTGGTTAGCAACATCATTTACGCTTGTTCTTGTGCTTAACAACCTCAATTATCGTTGTTCGTATGCTTAACAACCAATTTTGCCCCTGATCTTGTGCTTATGAAGCTCATTTACATTTGTTCTTGTGCTTAGGAACCTCATTTGCCCTTATTCGTGCGCTTAACAACTTCAATTGTCGTTGTTTATATATATCTTAAACTGTTTTGCCCTTGTTCTTATGCTTAGGAACCTCATTTGCCCTTGTTTGTGTGCTTAACAACCTCAATTGGTGTTGTTCGTGTGCTTAACAACCTCTTTTGCCCTTGATCTTGTGCTTATGAACCTCATTTGCAATTGTTCTTGTGCTTAGGAACCTCATTTGCCTTGGTTCGTGTGCTTAACAACCTCAATTGCCGTTGTTCATATGCTTCGTAACCTCTTTTGCGCTTGTTCTTGTGGTTAGCAACATCATTTACGCTTGTTCTTGTGCTTCACAACCTCAATTATCGTTGTTCGTATGCTTAACAACCTCTTTTGCCCATGATCTTGTGTTTATAAAGCTCATTTACATTTGTTCTTGTTCTTAGGAACCTCATTTGCCCTTGTTCGTGCGCTTAACAACTTCAATTGTCGTTGTTTATATATTTCTTAACCTCTTTTGCCCATGTTCTTGTGCTTAGCTACATAATTTACACTTGTTCTTGTGCTTAACAACCTCATTGGTCATTGTTCTTGCGCTTTGCAACATAATTTTCCCTTGATCTCGTGCTTATGAACCTCATTTGCATTTGTTTTTGTACTTAGGAACCTCATTTGTCCTTGTTTGTGTGCTTGACAGCCCCAACTGGCGTTGTTCGTGTACTTAACAACCTCAATTCTCGTTGTTCAGATGTTTCTTAACCTCTTTTGCCCCTGTTCTTGTGCTTCGCAACATCATTTACACTTGTTCTTGTGCTTAACAACCTCATTTGTCGTAGTTCTTGCGCTTTCCAACATAATTTGCCCTTGACCGTGTGGTTATGAACCTCATTTGCATTTGTTCTTATGCTTAGGAACCTCATTTTTCCTTGTTTGTGTGCTTAACAACCTCAATTGGCGTTGTTCATGTGCTAACAACCTCTTTTATCTTCTTCTTATGAAACTCATTTGCGATTGTTCTTGGGTTTAGAAACCTCATTTGCCCTTGTTCGTGTGCTTAACAGCCTCAATTGTCGTTGTTCATATGCTTCTTAACCTCTTTTGCCCTTGTTCTTGTCCTTAGCAACATCATTTACGCTTGTTCTTCTGCTTAACAACCTCATTGGTCGTTGTTCTTTGCAACATAATTTGCCCTAGATATTGTGCCTATGAACCTCATTTGCATTTCTTTGTGTGCGTAGGAACCTCGTTTGCCCTTGTTTGTGTGCTTAACAACCTAAATTGCCGTTGTTCGTGAGTTGAACAACCTCTTTTGCCCTTTATCTTGGGCTTATGAACATCATTTGCATTTGTTCTTGTGATGAGGAACCTCATTTTCAGTTGTTCGTGTGCTTAACAACCTCAATTGTCGTTGTTCATATGCTTCTTAACCTCTTTTGCCCTTGTTCTTGTGCTTAGCAATATCATTTTTAATTTTTCCCTTGATATTGTGCTTATGAACCTCATTTTCATTTGTTCTTGTGCTTAAGAACCTCATTAGCCCTTGGTTGTGTGCTTAACAACCTCAATTGATGTTGTTTGTATGCTTAACAACCTCAATTATCGTTGTTCATATGTTTCAAAACCTCTTTTGCCCATGTTCTTGTGCTTGGCAACATCATTTACACTTGTTCTTGTGCTTAACAACCTCATTGGTCATTGTTCTTGCCCTTTGCAACATAATTTGCCCTAGATATTGTGCTTATGAACCTCATTTGCATTTGTTTGTGTGCTTAGGAATCTCATTTGCCCTTGTTTGCGTGCTTCACAACCTAAATTGGTGTTGTTCGTGAGCTTAACAACCTCTTTTGCCCTTGATCTTGTGCTTTTGAACCTCATTTGCATTTATTCTTGTGCTTAGGAACCTCATTTTCAGTTGTTCGTGTGCTTAAGAACCTCAATTGTCGTTGCTCATATGCTTCTTAACATCTTTTGCCCATGTTCTTGTGCTTAGCAACATTATTTACAATTTCTCCCTTGATCTTGTGCTTATGAACCACATTTTCATATGTTCTAGTGCTTTGGAACCTCATTTGCCATTGGTTGTGTGCTTAACAATCTCAATTGGCGTTGTTTGTGCTCTTAACAACCTCAATTTTCGTTGTTCATATGTTTCAAAACTTCTTTTGCCTATGTTCTTGTGCTTGGCAACATCATCTACACTTGTTCTTGTGCTGAACAACCTCATTTGTTGTTGTTCTTGCGCTTTGCAACATTTTTGCCCTTGATCTTGTGCTTATGAACCTTATTTGCAGTTGTTCATATGCTTAGGAACCTCATTTGCCCTTGTTCCTGTGCTTAAGAACCTCAATTGTCGTTGTTCATATGTTTCTTAACCTCTTTTGCCCTTGTTCTTCTCCATAGCAACATCATTTACACTTGTTCTTGAGCTTAACAACCTCATTGGTCGTTGTTCTTGCGCTTTGCAACATAATTTGCCCTCATTTGCATTTGTTCGTGTGCTTAGGAACCTCGTTTGTCCTTGTTTGTGTGCTTAACAACCTAAATTGTCGTTGTTCATATGCTTCTTAACCTCTTTTGCCCTTGTTCTTGTCCTTAGCAACATCATTTACGCTTGTTCTTCTGCTTAACAACCTCATTGGTCGTTGTTCTTGCGCTTTGCAACATAATTTGCCCTAGATATTGTGCTTATGAATCTCATTTGCATTTGTTTGTATGTTTAGGAACCTCGTTTGCCCTTGTTTGTGTGCTTAACAACCTAAATTGGCGTTGTTTGTGAGCTTAACAACCTCTTTTGCCCTTGATCATGTGCTTATGAACCTCATTTGCATTTATTCTTGTGCTTAGGAACCTCATTTTCAGTTGTTCGTGTGCTTAACAACCTCAATTGTCGTTGCTCATATGCTTCTTAACCTCTTTTGCCCTTGTTCTTGTGCTTAGCAACATCATTTACAATTTTTCCCTTGATCTTGTGCTTATGAACCACATTTTTATATGTTCTTGTGCTTAGGAACCTCATTTGCCCTTGGTTGTGTGCAATACAACCTCAATTATCGTTGTTCATATGTTTCAAAACTTCTTTTGCCCATGTTCTTGTGCTTGGCAACATCATCTACACTTGTTTTTGTGCTGAACAACCTCATTTGTTGTTGTTCTTGCGCTTTGCAACATTTTTGCCCTTGATCTTGTGCTTATCAACCTTATTTGCATTTGTTCTTATGCATTGGAACCTCATTTTTCCTTGTTCCTGTGCTTAAGAACCTCAATTGTCGTTGTTCATATGTTTCTTAACATCTTTTTCCCTTGTTCTTGTCCATAGCAACATCATTTACGCTTGTTCTTGTGCTTAACAACCTCATTGGTTGTTGTTCTTGCGCTTTGTAACATAATTTGCCCGAGATATTGTGCTTATGAACCTCATTTACATTTGTTCTTATGCTTAGGAACCTCATTTGCCTTTGTTCGTGTGCTTAACAACCTAAATTGTCGTTGTTCGTATGCTTCTTAATCACTTTTGCCATTGTTCTTGTGCTTAGCAACATCATTTTTGTTCTTGTGCTTAACAACCTCATTTGTTGTTGTTCTTGCGCTTGGCAACATAATTTGCACTTGATCTTGTACTTATGAACTTTATTTGCATTTGTTCTTGTGCTTACGAACGTCATTTACCTTTGATTGTGTGCTTAACGACCTCAATTGGCATTGTTCGTGTGGTTAACAACCTCTTTTGCCATTCATCTTGTGCTTATGAACCTCATTTGCATTTGTTCTTGTGCTTAGGAACATTATTTGCCCTTGTTTGTGTGCTTAACAACCTCAATTGTCGTTGTTCATATGCTGCTTAGCCTCTTTTGCCCTTGTTCTTATGCTTAGCAACCTCATTTACACTTTTTCTTGTGCTTAATAACCTCAATTGTCATTGTCCTTGCACTTAGCAACATAATTTTCCATTGATCTTGTGCATATGAAACTCATTTGCATTTGTTCTTGTACTTAGGAACCTAATTTGCCCTTTTTGTGTGCTTCACAACCTCCATTGGCGTTGTTCGTGTGCTTAACAACCTCTTTTTCCCTCGATCCTTTGCTTATGAACCTCATTTCCATTTGTTCTTGTGCTTTGGATCCTTATTTGCTCATGTTCGTGTGCCTAGCAACCTCAACTGTCGTTGTTCATATGTTTCTTAACCTCTTTTGCCCTTGTTCCTGTGCTTAGCAACATCATTTACACTTGTTCTTGTGCTTAACAACCGCATTTCTCGTAGTTCTTGCGCTTTGCAACATAATTTGCCCTTGATCTTGTGCTTATGAACCTCATTTGCAATTGTTCTTGTGCTTAGGAACCTCATTTGCCCATGTTTGTGTGCTTAACAACCTCAATAGGCGTTGTTCGTGTGCTTAACAACCTCTTTTGCCCTTGATCTTGTGCTTATGAACCTCATTTGCATTTGTTCTTGTGCTTAGGAACCTTCTTTGCCCTTGTTTGTGTGCTTAACAAATTCAATTGGCGTTGTTCATATGCTTTTTAACATCTTTTGCCCTTGTTCTTGTCCTTAGCAACATCATTTACGCTTGTTCTTGTGCTTAACAACCACATTGGTCGTTGTTCTTGCGCTTTGCAACATAATTTGCCCTTGTTTGTGTGCTTAACAACCTCAATTGGCGTTGTTCATATGCTTAACAACCACTTTTGACCTTGATCTTGCGCTTATGAAGCTCATTTACATTTGTTCTAGTGCTTATGAACCTCATTTGCCCTTGTTCGTGCGCTTAACAACATCATTTACATATTCTTGTGCTTCACAACCTCATTTGTTGTAGTTCTTGGGCTTTGCAACATAATTTTCCCTTGATCTTGTGCTTATGAACCTCATTTTCATTTGGTCTTGTGCTTAGGAACCTCATTTCCCATTGTTTGTGTGCTTAACAACCTCAATTGGCGTTGTTCGTGTGCTTAACAACCTCTTTTGCCCATGGTCTTGTGCTTATGAACCTCATTTGCCTTTGTTCTTGTGCTTAGGAAACTCATTTTCCATTGTTCGTGTAAAACCTCAATTGTCGTTGTTCATATGCTTCTTAAACTCTTTTTCCCATGTTCTTGTGCTTAGCAACATCATTTACACTTTTTCTTTTGCTTAACAACCTCATTTGTCGTAGTTCTTGCACTTAGCAAAATAATTTTCCCTTGATCTTGTGCTTATGAAGCTCATTTGCATTTGTTCTTGTGCTGAGGAACCTCATTTGCCCTTGTTCGCGTGCTTAACAACCTCAATTGGCGTTGTTCGTGTGCTCAACCTCTTTTGCCCTCGATCCTTTGCTAACCTCATTTAATTTTGTTCTTTTGCTTTGGATCCTCATTTGCCCTTGTTTGTGTGCTTAACAACCTCAACTGCCATTGTTCATATGCTTCTTAACCTCTTTTGCGCTTGTTCTTGTCCTTAGCAACATCATTTACGCTTGTTCTTATGCTTAACAACCTCAATTATCGTTGTTCGTATGCTTAACAACCTCTTTTACCCATGATCTTGTGCTTATGAAGCTCATTTACATTTGTTCTTGTGCTTAGGAACCTCATTTGCCCTTGTTCGTGCGCTTAACAACTTCAATTGTCGTTGTCTATATATTTCCTAACCTCTTTTGCCCTTGTTCTTGTGATTAGCAACATAATTTACACTTGTTCTTGTGCTTAACAACCTCATTGGTCGTTGTTCTTACGCTTTGCAACATAATTAGTCCTAGATATTGTGCTTATGTACCTCATTTGCATTTATCTGTGTGCTTAGGAACCTCGTTAGCCCTTGTTCTTGTGCTTAGCAACATCATATGTACCTCATTTGCATTTGTTTTTGTACTTAGGAACCTCATTTGTCCATGTTTGTGTGCTTGACAACCCCAATTGGCGTTGTTCGTGTACTTAACAACCTCAATTGTCGTTGTTCATATGTTTCTTACCCTCTTTTGGTATGTTCTTGTGCTTAGCAACATCATTTACACTTGTTCTTGTACTTAACAATCTCATTTGTCGTAGTTCTTGCACTTTGCAACATAATTTTCCCTTGATCTTGTGGTTATGAACCTCATTTGCATTTGTTCTTATGCTTAAGAACCTCATTTGCCCTTGTTTGTGTGTTTAACAACCTCAATTGGCGTTGTTCGTGTGCTATACAACCTCTTTTGCCCTTGGTCTTGTGCTTATGAACCTCATTTGTATTTGTTCTTGTGCTTAGGAACCTCATTCTCCATTGTTCGTGTGCTTAAAAACCTCAATTGTCGTTGTTCATATGCTTCTTAACCTCTTTTGCCCTTGTTCTTGTCCTTAGAATATCATTTACGCTTGTTCTTGTGCTTAACAACCTCGTTGGTCGTTGTTCTTGCACTTTGCAACATAATTTGCCCTTGATCTTGTGCTTATGAACCTCATTTGCATTTGTTCTTGTGCTTAGCAACCTCATTTTCCGTTGTTCGTGTGCTTAACAACCTCAATTGTCGTTGTTCATATGCTTCTTAACCTCTTTTGCGCTTGTTCTTGTCCTTAGCAACATCATTTACGCTTGTTCTTGTGCTTAACAACCACATTAGTCGTTGTTCTTGCGCTTTGCACCATAATTTGCCCTTGTTTGTGTGCTTAACAACCTCAATTGGCGTTGTTCGTATGCTTAACAACCACTTTTGCCCTTGATTTTGCGCTTATGAAGCTCATTTACAGTTGTTCTTGTGCTTATGAACCTCATTTGGCCTTGTTCGTGCGCTTAAGCATCATCATTTATACTTGTTCTTGTGCTTAACAACCTCATTTGTTGTAGTTCTTGTGCTTTGCAACATAATTTGCCCTTGATCTTGTGCTTATGAACCTTATTTGCCCTTGTTCGTGTGCTTAACAACCTCAATTGTCGTTGTTCTTATGCATCTTAACCTCTTTTGCCCTTGTTCTTGTCCTTAGCAACATCATTTACGCTTGTTCTTGTGCTTAACAACTTCATTGGTCGTTGCTCTTGCGCTTTGCAACATAATTTGCCCTAGATATTGTGGTTATGAACCTCATTTGCATTTGTTCATGTGCATAGGAACCTCATTTGCCCTTGTTCTTGTGCTTAGCAACAGCATTTACACTTGTTCTTGTGCTTAACAACCTCATTTATCGTTGTTCTTGCAATTAGCTACATAATTTTCCCTTGATCTCGTGCTTATGAAGCTCATTTACATTTGTTCTTGTGCTTAGGAAGCTCATTTGCCCTTGTTCGTGCGCTTAACAACCTCAATTGTCGTTGTTTATATATTTCTTCACTTTTTTTTTCTTGTTCTTGTGCTTAGCAACATCATTTACATTTGTGCTTAGCAACCTCATTTGTCGTTGTTCTTGCACTTAGCAACATAATTTTCCCTACATCTTGTGCTTATGAGCCTCATTTGCATTTGTTCTTGTGCTTAGGATCCTCATTTGTCATTTTTTGTGTGCTTAACAACTTCAATTGGAGTTGTTCGTGTGCTTAACATCCTCTTTTGCCCTTGATCTTGTACTTATGAATCTCATTTGCATTTGTTCTTGTGCTTAGGAACCTCATTTGCCTTTATTCGTGTGCTTAACAACCTCAATTGTCGTTGTTCGTATGGTTCTTAACCTGTTTTACCCTTATTCTTGTGTTTAGCAACATCATTAACACTTGTTCTTGTGCTTAACAACCTCATTTGTCGTTGTTCTTGCATTTAGCTACATAATTTTCCCTTGATCTAGTGCTTATGAACCTCATTTGCATTTGTTTTTGTGCTTAGGAACCTCATTTCCCTTTGTTTGTATGCTTAACAACCTCAATTGGTGTTGTTCGTGTGGTTAACAACCTCAATTGTCGTTGTTCATATGTTTCTTAACCTCTTTTGCCCTTGTTCTTGTGCTTAGCATCATCATTTACACTTGTTCTTGTGCTTAACAACCTCATTTGCATTTATTCTTGTGCTTAGGAACCTCAATTGGTGTTGTTCGTGTGCTTAACAATCTCAATTGGCGTTCTTCGTGTGCTTAACAACCTCTTTTGCCCTAGATCTTGTGCTTATGAATCTCTTTTGTATTTGTTCTTCTGCTTAGGAACCTAATTTGTCATATTTCGTGTGCTTAACAACCTCAATTGTCGCTGTTCATATGTTACTTAACCTATTTTGCCCTTGTTCTTGTGCTTAGCAACATCATTTACATATTTTCTTGCGCTTAACAACCTCATTTGTCGTTGTTCTTGCATTTAGCAAAATAATTTTCACTTGATCTTGTGTTTATGAGCCTCATTTGCATTTGTTCTTGTGTCCTTGTTTGTGTGCTTAACAACCTCAATTCGCGTTGTTCGTGTGCTTAACAACCAGTTTTTCCCTTGATCTTGTTCTTATGAATCTCATTTGCTATTGTTCTTGTGCTTAGGAACCTCATTTGCCCTTGTTCGTGTGCTTAACAACCCCAATTGTCGTTGTTCGTATGCTTCTTAACCTCTTTTGCCCTTGTTCTTGTACTTAGCAACATCATTTACACTTGTTCTTGTGCTTAACAACCTCATTTGTCGTTGTTCTTGCACTTTGCAACATAACTTGCCCTTGATCTTGTGCTTATGAACATCATTTGCATTTTTTCTTGTGTTTAGGAACCTCATTTGTCATTGTTTTTGTGCTTAACAACCTCAATTGGCGTTGCTCGTGTGCTTAACAATCTCTTTTGCTTTGATCTTGTGCTTATGAACCTCATTTGCATTTATTCTTGTGCTTAGGAACCTCATTTGCCCTTGTTCGTGTACTTAACAACCTCAATTGTCGTTGTTCATATATTTCTTATTCTCTTGTCCTTGTTCTTGTGCTTAGCAACAACATTTACATTTGTTCTTGTACTTAACAACCTCATTTGTCGTTGTTCTTGCACTTTGCAACATAATTTGCCCTTGATCTTGTGCTTATGAACATCATTTGCATTTTTTCTTGTGCTTAGGAACCTCATTTGCCATTGTTTTTGTGCTTAACAACCTCAATTGGCGTTGCTTGTGTGCTTAACAACCTCTTTTGCCCTTGATTTTGTACTTATGCGTCTTAGTCATATGCGTCGTTGTTCATATGCGTCTTAGTCTCTTTTTCTCTTTTTCGCGTGTACTTAACAACCTCAATTGTCGTTATTCATATGCGTCTTAGTCTCTTTTTCTCTTGTTCTTGTGCTTAGCAACATCATTTACACTTTTTCTTATGCTTAACAACCTCATTTGTCGTTGTTCTTGCACTTAGCAACATAATTTTTCCTTGATCTTGTTCTTATGAACCTCATTTGCATTTGTTCTTGTGCTTAGGAACCTTATTTGCCATTTTTTGTGTGCTTAATAACCTTAATTGGGGGTTGTTCGTATGCTCTTTAACCTCTTTTGCCCTTGTTCTTGTGCTTAGGAACATCATTTACACTTGTTCTTGTGCTTAACAACCTCATTTGTCGTTGTTCTTACACTTAGCAACATAATGTTTCCTTGATCTTGTGCTTATGAGCCTCATTTGCATTTGTTCTTATGCTTTGGAACCTCAATTGGCATTGTTTGTGTGCTTAACAACCTCTTTTGCCCTTGATCTTGTGCTTATGAATCTCATTTGCATTTGTTCTTGTTTTTAGGAATCTCATTTGCCATTGTTGGTGTGCTTAACAACCTCAATTGTCGTTGTTCGTATGCTTCTTAACCACTTTTACCCTTGTTCTTGTACTTAGCAACATCATTTACACTTGTTATTGTTCTTAACAACCTCATTTGTCGTTGTTCTTGCACTTTGCAACATAATTTGCCCTTGATCTTGTGCTTATGAACATCATTTGCATTTGTTATTGTGCTTAGGAACCTCATTTGCCCTTGTTTATGCGCTTAACAACCTCAATTGGCGTTGTTCGTGTGCTTAACAACCTCTTTTGCCTTTCATCTTGTGCTTATGAACTTCATTTCCATTTGTTCTTGTGCTTAAGAATCTCATTTGCCATTGTTCGTGTACTTAACAACCTCAATTGTCGTCGTTCATATGCTTCTTAACGTCTTTTGCCATTGTTCTTGTGCTTAGCAACATCATTTACACTTTTTCTTGTGCTTAACAACCTCCTTTGTCGTTTTTCTTGCACTTAGTTACATAATTTCCCCTTGATCTTGTACTTATGAACCTCATTGGCATTTGTTCTTGTGATTAGGAACCTCATTTGCCCTTGTTTGTGTGCTTAACAACCTCTTTTGCCCTTGATCTTGTGCTTATGAATCTCATTTGCATTTGTTCTTGTGCTTAGAAACCTCATTTTCCCTTGTTCGTGTGCTTAACAACCTCAATTATTGTTGTTCGTATGTTTCTTAACCTCTTTTGCTCTTGTTCTTGTGCTTAGCAACATCATTTACACTTGTTCTTATGCCTAACAACCTCATTTGTCGTTGTTCTTGCACGTAGCTACATAATTTTTCCTTGATCTCGTGCTTATGAACATCATTTGCATTTGTTTTTGTGCTAAGGAACCTCATTTGCCCTTGTTTATGTGCTTAACAATCTCAATTGGCGTTGTTCGTGTGCTTAACAACCTCAATTGTCGTTGTTCATATGTTTATTAACATCTTTTGCCCTTGTTCTTGTGCTTAGCAACATCATTTACACTTGTTCTTGTGCTTAACAACCTCATTTGTCGTTGTTCTTGCACTTTGCAACATAATTTGCCTATGATCTTGTGCTTATGAACATCATTTGCATTTGTTCTTGTACTTAGGAACCTCATTTGCCATTGTTTTTGTGCTTAACAACCTCAATTGGCGTTGCTGTTGTGCTTAATAGTGTAGCGATAGAGAAAGCTATCCAACCTAGTATTTTTTTTCAAAAATTATATTATATAATTCTACAAATTATCAATATTATTTAAAGTCTCATAGAGTAATAATTAACACAAAATTGATTGAGAAATAATAATATTCATATTGAACCAGTACAAAATTCAAATTTTTATTCAAAATATTCCTAGTAATATTACGAACTATTTATCTTTTTTTATTAAAAAATAAGCTTAGGATCATGACATAAACTAATTATTTTTTTTCTATTCAAAATAACCTAAGTATCATATCATAAACCCTCTATATTTCTCAATTTAGAAGCCAAAACAATATGGGCCTTGAAAAATTTAGTCCTTAAAAGAAATTTTCAATTTGGTCCTTGATATAAAAGTCTTTGTAGTACACACTATGCGCTATAGCGGTTGTAACTGAAATAATGCACTTTTATTTCATAGCTTAGCATTTAAGCGAAAATACTATAGCGTGCTATTAGAATACTACTTATAATAATTTATTCCAAACTTTATAATTTTTGTGTGTAAACGCATCATATGTAGTTAATCGTATTCGTTGTTTAAAACTTATTCGGTAAATTCTTTCGTTAAAACTCACCAAAAGAATTGATGTTCTCAAGAACACCCGGTTCTACTCTATTTTTTTTTTTTTTTAGAATAAACCCGTAAGTATCTTTCATAAAAAAAAAAAAGCTGCAAATCAGTCTACATTAAAATATTACAAAACTAAATGCTTGGAAATTGGAATCTAAAAAATAAGTAAAAACTTCTACTCCTTTTAAAGGCCCATTTAAAAGCCCCAGGGTCCCGCCCGTTTTATTTTTTGCGCTAAACCAAATAAAATAGGGGCTAAGCTGCAAATTTCATGCTTCTGACAACCTCATTTCACCTTACCAGTATCGTCAAAACTTCTGAATTTTGCTGGTACGAGGTTACCCTTGCAATCCCCGCGCTACCCTCCATCCACTGCTATGTTTCTTGTTATTCTATTTGTTGCTTACAATCCTTCTAACTTCTAAAAGAATTCTCTGTTGAGCCTGTTTTCAATCTCCAAATGGGAAATTATACATTGGATTGGTGTTCTATTCTCTGATCTGCCTGATTTTCTCGCCCAGTTTGCTAAGTTATTGGGTGTTTGCAGTGCCTTGCGTGTAATGTATTGTAGGCTTATCAACTGGTTGCCTTGCTTGAGGTTCTACTCCTATTAAATCACTCCAGCTTGTTTTTCAACTTTTGTTCGGATAAGCAAAAGTAAAATGAGATGACGATAAGGGAGGCGGGAGAGAATTCGTATCCTCTGATATATCTCAACTTTTGCGTGTTTTCTTTGAAAATATCAACTGTTCAAATACGTTCTGCACGAATCGCAATGCAAAAATAATATTACGCGCTATCCCCGAATAGGCACCGGACACGTCGGTCACGCAAAAGTTGAGATATCTCAGAGGATACGCACTCGGCGGGAGAAGGGTTCTCACGGAAACATTTTATTCAAAAGATTAGAGAAAAACATGATTACAGTTTTCTTTTCTTTTTTGCTTCAAAGCATAATTACAGTAAAATGCACGCACCTCAATGACCACACGATTTTATATAGTTCTGACCACAGAAATTTTTCAACATAAGCTAAAGTTAGTTGTACAGATCAATCGGATGGATTATAAGAGTTACTGCGAGCGAACTAACTTTTGTTTTTTTCCCTTCAGTCTGTTTTTTTTTCTTTATGGAATAAATGATTTTTGAAGTCCTATATCTAGGGGTGAAAACGGAGCGGATAGTGGTAAAACCATATCCACATTTTTTTTTTTTTTTCTGGATACAGAGCAGATATCAGATATATTAGACAGATACGGATACGTATTCGGATTAGATCGGATATTTATTAAAATAATATAAAAAATAGTAAAATTCATAATATTTATCTAATTATAATGGTGAATAACATCTAAATTTTCGAATATCGGATATCCACATCTAAATTTTCGAATACGGATCGGATATTATCCACACCGTTTTCACCCCTACCTATATCCATAGTTTTACATGAAAAACATAACAATACTGCAGGAGTAAAAAAAAAGAAGATTTGAAAGAAATAATGAAAAATATATTACAAAAAAAAGGATGTACTGATGCAGGCATCATTCATCCAATCTCTATCCTCTTCAGAGCTATACAATCTTGTCAGTCCCGAAAACATAAGCACCTGCCAACCAGAAAAAAAAAAATTAACATATATGTAATTCAAAATTATCAAATTTCAACAATTAGCAAGAAAAAACACCAAAAAATTATGGCAAGTCACAATTTTAAATATTCAGTTATCTCACCTAATGTGGGCATCAACAAAGTTATCAATGCAACACCTGCTACCTTAAGAGGCAGCCCAACCTTGATCATATCCTTGATCGTAACATGTCCCGTGGCAAAGCCGACCACATTAGATGGTGTACTGGTCGGCAAGAGAAATGCAAATTGTGCACCAATTGCACCAGGTACCATGAGCAGTAGTGGGTGGACACCCATAGAATGAGCCAACTCGATCAGCAGTGGTACAACCAGAGTCGTGGTAGAATTATTGGACGTGAACTCTGTAATTGTTGCGCTAACAAGGCAAGCTAATGGTGCGATAGCTATGTATGGTGCAGTTTTGAGGAAGCCGAGAACGTCTGACAATTCGTCGGCGAGGCCACTGGTGCGGACCCCATCTGCTATGGCGAACCCGGCACCAAGTAGGAGAACGACACTCCAGGGGAGCTTCTTGCATTTGTTCCAATCCATTAGCTTTTCACCATTGTTCTTCTTGTTTGGTATTATGAAGAGCAAGGTTGCCATCATCACCTACAAAAATTCAGATGGCGTTTATTTGTCAGTACCAGTCCAGTACACTTCATTCTGGGAACCATACCAGTACCAATTTTCCAGCATAATTTCTTAGTTTTGTTATTCTCATTTAATAATTAGGCGCTCCTAAATGTAAAACAGAGAGAACAAATTAAAACAATTGAAATAAGGCGAAATAGGTATGTTGGATACGCGTCAGTCCCAGAATTAGATTCAATCGGTGTTATAATGTAAATGCTTGTGTTGACCTATTTAATTTATTACCCACATACATTACATTGTAAATTAAAGAGGTCATATTAAATTGGAATCTTCTAGGTTATATAGTGATTCAATTAAATAAAGTATCTTGTTTATAAAAAATGTAACTGAAAGGTTTATGTTGAACTTACACTAACAGTACCATCACCAACATTATCATGGAAGAGTGCACCCCAACCAGGCACATCATTTGTTATGCTTCTTGTCATCCATAGGACAATCAACCCCTGCACATAATTATTGCCAAAATACAAAATGAAATTTATTAGCTAGAGTACCCAGAATATATTTGCAAAATTAAAATAAGAAACTGTCAATTTCTTACCCCAAAAATAGTCAAAATCATCTTCTCAGCAAAATCCATGGGACCTGCCATAATCCATTGACAGAGTGTTTGATTTCATACTTTTGAAACAGTCCCAATTATATATGAAATAGAGAAAGGAACTATTAAGTTAAAAGAGGGATAAATACCTAGTAACTCAAGTTCCCTTTTGAGATGACTTCTATCCAAATACGCCGATAGGGACTTTCCCATACTCTTTGTGCAGTATAACAAACACAATACAATCCAGAGAACAAAGAACAAAATAATGGCAAAGGGAAACCCAAACATGAACCAAGAACTGAAGCTAATTGGCGCCTCTTCAGGGAAGTAGCTTTGCCACATTCCAACAAGTATTAGGTTAACCCCGGTACCAGTAAGTGTGCTCATACCCCCAATTGCTGTGGCGTAGATGACACCAAGAATCACTGCTTTGCAAAAGCGCTGCACGTCAGTGTTGTTTCCTGACACGTGGGACCCATCAGGCAGCCGCTGGAGGATTCCGGTGGCGACTGGGACCATCATGAGTGCCGCAGCAGTGTTGTGCATCCACATGCTGACAAAGGCCATTGTTCCGCAAATGCCGAGGAGGAGGAGAGACGGGTTTAGTGGGTCTCCACAGAAGAGGGTGGTTATCTGTGAGTATATATATTTTTTCATAAATAGTTTAAATTGACAATAATCAGTATAAAGTACTTATTGTCTCATTTATTGTTTGGCCGTTTATATTTAGTTTTAAAATCTGAGTCCTCACTCCTGAAACCATCATCTTTATCACTAATGTTGATGCTTATTAATTTATTTTCCTTAAGGACATCATAAAATTAAAATAATTAGAATACCAGATATACTGATACATTACCCTATTTTCTCAAGTAAATTTGTAAATTTACAAAAAAATAAAAATAATAATAATAATTAATATCATACTTTTCACTCACATTTAGAGCAAGGCGTTTGTGAATATTGTAGTGCTCTATAGCCAATGCCAGTATAAAGCTACCTAGAACCAGGGATATAACATCATCCATATATGTCTTTGCCACACTGTCGGCCGACGATATACCAAACAGAGGGAAAAGGAAAAGTGGCGACATAGACGTAACGGCCATAGGCACCGCTTCTGTCAGCCACCAGAGAAAAACCCAGGCAAGCACCGCCAGCATGTTTCGGCTTGAACTTGGACCATTGCCGAAGAGACAAATTAGAGCACATGCTAGGGGTCCAGATGCAATTTGTATATATTTGTTGGCTATAATTGCTTTTAGTACAGAAGATGTGTTGTTTGTTGTAGTTGCTTCTTCATGTATTGGTAGGAGAGGCTCTTTGGACTGAGCTGTGTTGATATCCACCATTGCAGAGGTGTTGTGCTTTGTTTTGGCAGTTTGGGTTTCTTTCTTCTTTTTGTTTTGTGTGGCTGTTTGAGAAAGTTTGGCCTTTTATAGGTTGGTAACTGAGATGAAAGGAAAAGGTAATTGTGAAGCTGGAATTTTCTAAAATGACTTGGATTGAGATAGTTCCATTTGGCTTCTCCTTTAATTAATGGCATTAGTAGTTTGTCATTGGATCAGAAAAGCAATTGCTTAAAAACTGATCAATAAACTTTTCTACATTCAAAGTAGGATTTTGTCAATTTTTACTATTTTGGAGTATAAAAATTGATAACTAACGTGTATAATTCTCCTTGACCCGACATGGCTTGGATGTAGGCCCCACCATTGAATGATTAAATGGAATCTGTATTTGCAAGGTACATATCATGTATACATGTTTTTCCATTTAGAATAATAGCTTGAGTAAACTTGCAAACAAATGGGAATTTTTTTTTCTGCCCTGTTTTTTTTTTTCCCTTGTTTTTATCTTGTTATCACAGATGAGAAGTTAACAATCAAGAGATATAGATGATGACTAGGAACTTGGTGATTGGTTTGAAAAAATCAGAAAGCTCTTTCTTGTGCCACATGGATTTAATGGTGATGAGAGAATGATGTAATTGCCATAAATTTCAGCCATTTGGCACCAAATCACAAGAGTATTGAAAGGAACCTCTCAGAATTATTGCGCTTGTGCTTTTGTACATCTTTCTTTTCTTTTTTTCCTTTTGAGAAATTTCATGGCCTTGTAATTAAATAAAGTCCTCTTGCGTGTAATATTTGTTCATTTGCCCCCATTCAATAGTCTGAGATTAACTTATAATCTCTCTTTCTTTAGGGAAATAAATAAAATAAGAAACAAACTGAGTGGACTAAATTAGTTATGAGGTACAATAAAAAAAATTGATTACTGGATTTCAACAACCTATAGTTTCAAGGAATTGGATTTTGTCCAAAGGATTTTGGACAAAGGCTCAATCAAAAACAAGCTTAAACGGACTCAAAAGGGGCAAAACCCTAGCAGCCACCACCCTTCCTTCTCCTCTCTTCTTTTTTCCTCTAGTTCGTTCCTCTCACTTCTGATATAGCTCCTCCCCTCTCTCATGGCACTACTTCCTTCAGTAGAGAGAAAAATGAGAGAGAGGAAGGACCGAGCCGAGCAGAGCTGATCTGAGCTGAGAGTGTGATATCGTCGGAGCTCGGAGTATTGAGTCTCTACGTCATCTTGATCGAAGTACGGGTGAGTAGATCCGAACGTCAGAGCGCAGTGTCGGTCAAAAGAACGGATCTGGTCGTAGAGAGCTATAGAGTAATTATGAGTGTATATAAGTGAGATTAAAAGATTAGAGTTATTTAGAGTATTTTGTGAGAATAAAAATTTAGATTTTATATTGGAGAGTCATTTGACTCGTTGTAAGTTCTTTTTCTTATCAATAAAATTGTTAGTTGGCATTTAAAGCCACTAACTTTAAAAAAAAAAAAGACAAGTTTAAACGTCCAATTTACATTGAGATTCGTGCAAATATAATTAAAACTTAATAAATTTAAATGGCTCCTTAAATCTAAATATATGTACGAATTTTGATGCATATCGAACGGTTTAGATCTGACTTTGAATGAGATTTTATCCAAAGTCATTTGGACAAAACCTCCACCCTAGTTTCAAACAGTGATCAAATCCATATACAGATGATTTCTATCAATCCAGCTGTCGTCGCAACTAATGAAAGTTTGTTTCAAACAACCATCTTTAAATTATTTCTCCAAAATGGAGAAAGAAGGATTCTCAAAACTGCTCAAACGTCCTGAAAGCAGTCAATTAAAACTACACCACCCCTTCAAAAAAATAATTATAACACCCAAAAAAAGAAAGAAATAAAATAGAAAGCGACATTAGGAGAGGTTTTAGGCTGCCAGAAATCTGGAATGCTAACCATCACATGTATGTATTTTTTTTTTTAAGGAGAACCATTACATGTATGTAGGTCCCATTTAGTGGTCGGCACTTTAAATTAGTAATCAAATAAAATATAGGAGGAATTTCATGTGTATCTCTTCAAAAAAGTTCAAAATTACGTATTTCCTCATTAAAATTTATAATATCATATTTATCCTTCTAAATTTCATAAACTTGAAAATTTATCTAATTTATAAACTTCTCTATTGAAATTCATTTTAAATTTATAAAGTGTTACCTTTATTCTTTATTAAATGATAAAATGATAAAAACATAGTATGTGTAAAAAATATATTATATGTTATAACTCGTCAATTTCTGAGGACAAAATATTTGTTTCTCTACTTAATTGTGATGCATACACGGTGGTGTTTAGACATACACTTGTATGTTCGTTACAGGTGTGAAATTGAACCATTTGCTCTTACAATCGATCAATTATAAAACTAAATAATTTTCTTAAATATGCTATAATATTTTATTTTTAATAAAGGGTAATATAGATAACCAACAAGTTTGGCCATACTAAAAATAAATACATCTCAAATACAAAGATTGCAATTATTAAAGTCATTTTGGTAGTACTATTAGTTTTCTTTAATAATGGTACAATAATTTATTGAGTAGATAATTGACAAAATGATTAAAATCGAAATCAAGAGGGTACAATAATTCACCAACAGACAGCGTTGGAGCCTTGTACACTTGCATCAATATAGTATAATTAGGTCCCACATTCGTGTAATAATGGAGGAGAAGTGGGCCCATTGTCTCTTTGCTCCATTCTTTTCATTGAAATCCATAAGAAACTAAGAACAATGAACCTTCTGGGTATTAAATTTGTTAGATTTGATCTCCCCCGCATAATATTCTTGAATGTATTAAATTTCATCTGTTAGACTTCTGTTTAAATATCAGCATATTATAGTATCGTGTCCGTGAATTCCAACAGAAACATTATATGATAATGAAAAATATTCATAAAAAATGACATATTTTCATAAAAAAAAATTAGACTAAATAATAAATAATATTTTTTAAACAACACATTAAATGACATATGCACATAAATAACATTCCTTAAATAACATATTTTTTGTTATCTTTTTGACATATTTTCATAAAAAAATATCAAATAAAATGGCATATTAAATGACAAATAGCATTATTTAGATGATATAAAAAAAATGAAGACATGACGAATCAATTATCAATCAATTCAAAAATTTCTTAAATAGTATTTAACAAATAGAAAAAAAATCATGACCAATCAGAAAGATGATACAATTTGCATGTAGAGAATATGTGTCTAAATAAATTTAGACTTTTACACATAAACAAACATAAAAAGGATGCATATAATTAAAATATTTAATCGAAGGGCTGGTATTCAATTCGAAATTTTATCTTTTAATTAAAGTCATTGATGGGTCAGAACATTTACATACTTAATATAAGAAAATAAGTTCTATATATAATCCCTTTTGATTTTCGTTTTTTTTTTTTTTTTTTTGTATTAGACAGTTTAACTTTTTAATGCTTATTTCTTTCTTTCTTTTTTTAATTTTCTTTTCTTGAAGAAGCGGCCTTCTGCCTTCAGTTTTTTTTTTAAAAAGAAAAGCATCCTACATTGCTACTATACAAAAGTGATTCATTGGTAGTTGGTAGTTGATACTGTCAAATCCTTTTCTTAGCTCTAATTCAATTAATATAGGAGTCCCTTACTGCGAATTTTTAATCTACAGCATTAAAATATAATTAAGTTTATAATATTAAATTTCAGTCATTGACGAATCTAACATAAATATTAGGTCAGGAGCGCCAGACCATTAGGACCTTGTATTTATACCCTTTTCTAATACAAAATTGTTGGGCTATGCCCAGCCTTACAAAAAAAAAACATAAATATAAATAGGCAAATTCTATATATATATATAGTCTACAGCATTTTTCTCAAAAAAAAAAATATATATATATATATATAAATGATAACATTTCAATCCTAAGAACATGTCATGCCGTAGAAACAGCATTAATTTCTCTCCAAAAAAGAAAAAGGCTTTGAAATATCACAAAGCACGTGAAAAGCAAGTATATCCAACGAGCCGAAATTTTTATTAATAACATTTAAATTAATTGAGAAAGGGGAGGTAACAGTTGGCTAGAAGAAAATTTGTAGGATTGTTGGTTACTTAAAAATTGAGAATTCGATTTTCTTTGTAAATATTTTCAAAAAAAATATTTAAATTAATTAAACTAAAAAATTATATAGTTTTAATCAAATTTTCAGAAACAACATTTCCGCTAAATGATTAAATTTACAGAAAATATTTCCGCTAAATAATCCAACAGAAATAACAACCAATATTGTTGAATTATCCAGCGAAATGCCATTTATACATTTCTGCTGACAGCGGTATTGAGTTTTCTCTCTCTTCAACCTCATAATTCATTTTGTAGCTCAACGGAAAAAGCCCTTCTCAGTAAGGGTGAAAACGGTATTGATAATATCCGATCCGTATTTTATTTGTATTTCGAAAACTTAGATATAGATATCCAAAATCCGATATCCAAATATCCGTGTGAATAAGGATACTAATATGGTTTTACATTTTAATTATCCGTATCTGAATAGTAGATATATACCATATATTTAATATATATTGTGAAAAATGTATGTTATTCACCGTTATAATTAGATAAATATTATGAACTTTAATATTTTTTATATTCTTTTAATATATATCTGATCTGATCCGGATTCGTATCTATATAATATTTCTGATGTCCGCTCTGTATTTGTATTCAAAAAATAAAAAATAAAGAAATATAAATATAATTTTACCACTATTCACTCCATATCCGCTCCGTTTTCACCCCTACTTCTCAGCCCTTCTGCTTTTGGTAAAAAAAAATCTGTCAGATTCGGAAATATTCACAATTCGGTATCATAAATTTCTTGCTTCTTCAATGGAACATCAATTTTCACTACCAGGTGTCGATATTCAATAGAACATTAATTTTTTTAATGTGTCCATTTCTTGAATAGAACATCAATTTTCATTACCAACGTGCATGCTCCTTATTCATGTAATTAGTTTTATACTTATCGCAAGTGTAGATATTTTGTGCGCATTGAATTGAAATTGTTGCATGATCATCAGTATGGTCTATCCTAGGAATAAAATCACTATTATGTTTACTTATAATTTAAATGCACAATCAAAGGTAGATTAGCACTATTCAGCTAACTTGGCCTTTCGGTGATAGCATATAAAGTTTGTATTATTTCTCATTATTTTGTTCGTTCTGTCTAACACTATTTGATGTATAAAATTAATATTCTTCTAGCCCAATTTTAACACAATAACTTAAATAACGATATTCTAACATTATTTTATTAATAATCCAAATGTGCCCATTTTATAAAGCTATAATATACGGATGCAAAATACCTGCTCTTGTTGGGACCACACTCGGCATAAATTATTAAATACTATTAAGAGGAGGTCCAAGTAAAATATTATTAAATACATAAATTATAACAGATTCATAGATACGTACTCTATCTAAACAATCTCAGTCATTATTGAAAGAATATTAATCTTCACTGTCAAAATTAAAACTAAAAGAACAGAAAAAAGAAGAAGTCAGATTATGAGTTTAAAAGCTTTTAAACTTACAATTAAATATATAAGAACGCTAATTAATAATTAATTAAATCGATTGTTGCTTCCCATGTCTATTCATAATTTGTATTGATCATCTTAAAAATCGATTCTCATCAACTTTTAAATATATACTCTTACAAAATCACAAATTAAATTATACTGCATTCTCTGATTTCTCAGCATACCTATACTAGTTCACATACTCAGATCGTAGAATTCAGATCCAGTGCAATACTGGACTGAATAGAATGAGATCTGAGTTATCAGTTTTAATTTATCACAAATCTCAAAATGAACCCCTATATCTAAAACTTGCTATCTTGTTTAAGCAACCACAGTAAAACTTTAATTTTGAGAGGAATGTTGGTCTTCCAAATAGAATCATATGTTTTATTGTGCATTCTCCCATGAGATAGGAGTAGGTCCGATGGGCATCGGACCTACTTTTAGGTTCGATTAGCTCTAACACCGTACGATTATCATAGAGATTTGTGCGCATGGAAATTGAAAAATACTTGCACGGATTTTAATGAGTTCGCACGAATCTTGATGCAGATCTGATAGTCATTTCACCCATCAAAAAAGGTAGGTCCGATGGGCATCGGAACTACTCTCAATTCTTCTCCCATACCCTAGCCATAAGTACAGAGAATAGACAGTAAAAAAACCTGAAGAAATCCATCTCCAAGTTATAAGGTCTGGTTGACTGGTAAAAACAATAGAAGAAACAACTAATGATAAAGTTATTTGTGACTTGTTAGTTTGTGTTGTTGGCTCTTATTCTATTATTCAAGATACCCAGTTCAAATTACAGCAATAAAAATAATTTTCCTTGACATGACTAAAAAAAATCAACTAATTAAAACAAGTAAAGATCTATACAAGTCATATTATACAAGTCATACAGATCTTTAAACAAGTAAAGATCTATACAAGTCATATTATACAGATCTTTAAATTAAAAACAAAATCGTTGGGTTTTTTTTTCTCACCAAAAAAAATATAATGTGCAACAAAATTTGGAGCTCTCTCTAACATAAAAAAATCAGAAAATTTTGAGAAACTAGACTTAACAACTTACCATCAAATTTTAAACAAATATACGAAGATGAATACCGATCAAAATAGATAACAATAGAAAGAGTCTCATGACGCTCTCTCTAACATTGTAATAAGTAGTTTGCCAATACCCAATGACAAAGTTTCTTTTATTGTGCTTAAAACCAATAAAAAATTATAAGTAAAAAGCCTCTTTAAATAAGCAATCACAATTGACTAGTTGAGGATATATGCGTCTAAAAAAAATCTAAAATTGATCTTAAGGAGGCTCATTTCTTGAGGGGAGGAGACAGACTTGTTGCTAAGGAGATCATTTAATTCCGATTAATAAAGATTATGTTCAAAAATATTAAGGATTAAGGATTGTTAAGGAAGCTTAAAGCTTTCGAGATAAAAATGTTAACAAAGCAACTTTTGCTTCACGCAGCTAACGAATAATGTGCAGTGTTGTTTTAATTCTATAGTCCGAGAAGAACACAACTTTTGCTTCACGCAGCTAACGAATAATGATTCAAAATAATATGTTAAAATATTACCCCTCTTTGGTTCTTTCTAACAGATACTTGTAAGTAGTATCATTTCTAAACTAATAGAAGAATTTACATTAATATGTTCGAAATCATTTTAGGGAGAAGAACACAACAAATAATGGAATTAGTAAATCCATGAAATAATAATTCAATAAAAAATACTTCACCTCCTACCTTTGAAAAGGAAGAAAAGAAAAGGATACATATGGAAAAAACAAAAAACAAAAAAACAGTATTTAAAAATCTATGACACTTTATTTTCTAGTCCAACATAGCTTCAGATGTCCAATGTCGGGCCTTCTCGAAACCATTAACAAAATACTGAAAATCATCGACCGTCTGATCGATCTCCTCATCTGTATTCATAACGAACGGCCCCAGCTGCGCCACCGGTTCATCCAACGGCTCACCTCCAATTAACACAAACCTAAGCATTTTACTGGACCTATTCCACACTTCAAGCCCGTCCCCTTGACCTAGTAGCAATACATGGTGGGCTCCAACTGGGCCTGATTTTTCAAGCCCAAAAATACCCTCTCCTTCTAAGATGTACACAAATGCATTCCAGCTAGAAGGGATAGGCTGCTGGAGATGACTGGAGGGTTTCAAGGTGAAATCTAAGTACATTGTAGGGGTACAAGTGTAAACCGGTGATTGGATGCCCATCGACTCCCCGGCTATTACACGAACGGCTACGCCGTTCTTCGATGTGCTAGCAATGTCTTTGCTTTGTATTTCTTGGTATCTTGGTTCAATCCTGAAGAACATAAAATGATTTTATCTTTGGTGAGTGTGAGTACAGATTAAATTTTATGCATATTAAAAATATATATATCACAAACACTAGAAACACTAAAAATGGCTTCTGTTAATCATATGTGGTAGCCCATATAGCAGAAATAGAGCGTGATGATAAATACTGGAATCTCCCAAAGGATAAGATCAAGTGCAAGTTTCTTACTTAGGAAAAAAGATATGTGGTGCCGTAGATAATTGCAACTTTATGCTGGAATTAGCTTAAACTACAATGGAATTCAGTTTTGTTTGATATTTATGCTGTCGTTTTCTTTCCCTTCCTGTGGTATTTTAACTATTTTGGAACCTGTTCGGCATTTATTGTGCGCGTGGGAAAAAAAAAGTTCACTCAAACTTCGTGAAAATTTTCTCACGCACACAGTATTTCTACCATTTAAAAATTTCATTCCCGGTCCCTTTAGACGTCCGAACAAGCCCTAACTTTGTTCTTTCTTGAGTTAGTACTATTTTTTCAATAAACAGCAAGAAATTCTTAAATTCGTATAAAGTATATAATGCTTTAAGAAATGATATAATAAATAATAAAATAAATGGGCACTTCTGTGCATTGAAGCCGGGATTATTATTTTATAATTTACTATGCCTTCATAGATTTACTGTACATCTTTTTTCCATATATATATTTTTTTTGAAGAAATTGTTTCATAGATTTACATGTGCTATATTTTGAAAATATTGTTAAGTTAAAATTGTAGATGTGTTAATCTTATTAAACAATGTGTGTTATATTTTAATCAATTGAAATGTCGTTTTAGTTTTCACCAAACATTTGAACTTTTTAACGATTAGACTTTAATGACTTTTTTTACGAGAGACCAAATATATTCTAAACTTAATTAAAATTGACGTTGCACCATACTTATGATTAAAGATTAAAATTTACGTTGTAGAGGAACCGGATCACCTGCCGCACTGTGGGCAGAAAATTCTTGCCCCCTAAAGTCATTATCGGGTAAGTCCGAGACAAAATTATATTTAATATTTAAATGTCAAAATTCACCCTGTTCCACCCGGCAGTGGCTTCAGGGGCAGAAATTTTCTCCCACATGAGACAGGAGATTCGATTCCGTTGTAGAGGTGTCTTTCTGACACATCTTGTAATTTTTATACCATAGTTCACACTATCCGGTACATAAAAAGTAGGGTTTAAGTAATAAAAATTACTGCATATTGAAACTAAAATCTTATTGATCTATTTAAAAAAAAAATACTGTTGTGTGGCAAATTCAAAATTGTTTTAAAATTCAGCAAAAACGGTGCCATGCAGGCTAAACGGTAGACAAATACAATGGACACTTTCAAGATAATTTCCTAATTTAAAATTATTTTTCTTAAGGCATAAGGATCATGCTCCGATTTTAAAATTATTAATTGTCATAAGAGGAAATGGACACTTCAATTGGCCGTGTGTGCGTTATCAGAAAATGACACACAAAGTATTTAGAAGTTATCACCTCTAATTAAATTAGAAGAGGGTTACAGTACTCATGCCTATCATATATGATATCTTTGTTTTCATAGTTCAAATTGTCGATCTGAACCACTCAACATGATATCCATACTAAAATATACTTGAGGATAAAACTTTATCATTTTTGGAATTTTTTACTATTTTTTAAGATGGATAGAAAATTACTGTTTTTGAACGGTCCAGAAACATTGATTTTGTATTATCTTAAAAAATAAAAAAAATTATAAAAATTAAAAAATTCCATCTCAGACATATTTTATTTGAATATCATATTGAGCAATTCAGATCGACAGTTTGAACTTTAGAAACGAAGATATAAAATATAAGGTTTGATGAGTGTATTGAAACCCTCCTCAATTAAATTAAATGCTTAATTAATGAAAAATGAGTTTGGTGCATGCATACATTTTATTTTTGGAGGAGAGATTGACCCAGAGCTGCAACCCTTTAGAGACTCCTTGACCAGCTGGCATTTCTGAGTGCACAATACCACGGCCTGCTGTCATCCACTGGAGATCTCCAGCTTTTATCAGACCCTTATGCCCTTGAAAATCTTCATGCATTACTGCCCCCTAATTAAAAGTAATGAAATTAAATTGGGTCATTTACATTGTGGTGTCAGCTTCTAATTTGCTAAGGATGAAAAATGTAAAATACCTTGGGGTTATAACCAAGTTGGTATTCTTACAATATTATTTCTCTGTTCTTCCCTTTTTAGATAAATAACACAATTTTTTTTTTTGTTAATTTTGACAAAATTGTGCATAATTATTAAGCGCATATATGTTGTTTAATTAATTAATTTAACTGAACTTATCCATTTAAACAACTAAAAAGCAATAAAAAAAATTTGAGTACCAAACACACTTCTCCTGAGAAGTAATAACTATCAAGCGTTTTAAAATATCTCTTAAAAATGATTATGACTTCGGATGGAAATCATACAATCTTGGTTACAGCAATGTTGGGCCATTATTTGTGGGCTCCACTTAGGATGGCCTAACAAAGAATAAGTCCTGTACTCTTGTGTGAATGGTTGGATTTCACTTAATTTTTTAGCAAATTTGACATGGCAAATTATGAGTATGGTCAGATTGAATATTCTTCTTGTTGAAAGAGTTAGAGAGAAATGGTACCTCTAGCATGTAAGTCACAGTCTCAAATCCTGCATTTGAAAAAAAATAAAGTTATTTAAAAAAAAAAAAGATAGAGGCAACAACAATTGGATAGAGAATATTAAAGGCATTAGCTTTGCTTCTTATGAAATCCAAGTTACCTCTGTGTGGATGGTCAGGAAATCCAGCTGGAGCAGCAACTGTAAACAAAATATAGAAGAATCCATAGAACAATATCAGAATTCAGAACATGATAATCTGATCGTTGTGAGAGGCAATTTCAAATTTGAAAGAAAAGATTGAACCAAACTTACCAGAGAATTCATCCAAAACTAAGAAAGGATCAAAGTATCTCAACTCAAACCTGCATTAAATAAATGGGACATTTTCTTAGGATGAAATTAACATTATATACTTCAGTTTTGACATAAATTAAAAATGATATTTTAATTACCTCCCAATGCTCCTTCTGACAACGGCACCAACACCTTCATGCTGCGGCCTTGAATGAAATTTTCTTAGGACATGGCGCGGTTTTTCTAACTCGCAATTCATGATTTTTTTTGTTTCTTTTCAATTGAATAGCAGCTCGTTGGGGAACAAGAGGATTAGTGGGATCGATTGTATGTATAAACAAATTAAAGAAAGCGCTTTCAGATACTGGTATATGGTCTGAATAGAAGAAACAGAGATGTTTCAGAGTCCCTTTTGTAATGGCACTTGAGAATAGAAATTAAATTTTCCATGGTTTACAGGGAGATTTTATAAGGGGATGGAAGGGGAGAGATTTGTTCTGTTCGTTCAGTCTTTAGAAAGTGAAATGCTATCCTTTTCCAACTTGTCCCTGAGGGTGTGCTCTTACTGGGATTTTTTTTTAAAATAGCATCAAATTTAAATATTTTAACTAAACAAGTATGGTGGATTTAATTTTTATGAAAAACAGCTCCACCGATCTTATGGATCGGTGAAGGCAGAAATTTTTGCTCCACCATAAGTATACTAAAATGCCTCCACCGATCCATAGGGCTATTTTTCATACAAACCAAATTTAGTATACTTGTTTTGTTAAAATATTTAAATATGATTCTATATATAAAAAAATTCTCTTACTGTTTTGTTAAAATATTAAATATTTTTCATACATAGGGCTATGCTGTTTTTTTTTCTTTTTGAGAAATAAATAAAAATCTATACATAATTATACATCTGAATTTTGAACTTACGACCTTCCACGCGGAAGATGTAGCGTTAATTATTATATCAAATGATGTTTGTTCAATATGCATGTTTATTTATTTGTACATAGGTGTGCCGTTCTCCAATTTCAAAAATGTTTTAGTTAAGTGAGATTGAGCATGCTATTTAAGTAATAGTTGTTATTTCATATGCTTATATGCAATCTCCTTAAACAAAGAAGCGTAACAAATTTATCTAAAAAATAATAATAAAGCGCAGTGTATTGAGAATCTTCTTAAACAAAGAAGTATAACAAATTTATTCAAAAAAAAGACATAATAAATCATAGTGTATTGAGATTCAAATTATTAAGATGGTTTTTTGTCTAGAAATATGTAAGCATCACAAGCAAGCTGAAATATAATCTATAAGAATAAAGTTATTTGGGAGTGTTGAAATTTACAATAATTTATAGATTTAAAACACCATTGTCATGAATAATAAATCACTTGAGCTTTTTTCTAATCTCAGTAGAATTTTATTTCAACTTAACTAAATAAAAGTTCATCCAGTTTATTATGAGAATTGAGGGATCTGATCATTGATTTATCAGGCATATTAATGTGTAATTGTTCTCATGGATACTAAGTTGGAGCTCCCTAACAAAACCATCTAGTTTAGGAAGGAACCTTGTGCTTTTGGGTCAAAGGGTCAGGGAGTACAACTCATTGGGCCACAAGTTTAGTCGAATTGGTGCTTAATACCCCTCCAAAAAGAGTTGTTGTCATGCTTATCTAATGGTTACGCAAGCTTACATCTTAAACAATACAGCCTACTTAACCCCGAGCTATCAAATCTTTGCTTTGTTTCTCTGCGGCGCAGATTAAAGCCCCTTTTGCGGAATTAATGTATATTCAATGGGTCAATTAATTCTCTTTTTTTTTTCCCAAACTCTATATATAGCGAGAGATGGGCTACGGTACATTGTAGTGTATAGGTTTTTTTGTATATTGGATTATAAATCATCGTATTCAAAGTCCAAACAGCCGATTCAAACTATTCAATTTGTTATCCATATTAATATGTGTTTATAGACCAAATTTTACATTTTTTTTGGAAACTTTTTACTATTTATTAAGCCAAGTCATTTTTCGATTTCTCTCTGCTCTCCGTACTGGTTTTTAAAAAGTTTATTGTTTAGTTAAGCCACCGTTAGACTAACATTTTTTTCAAAGTGGCTTAATAAATAATAAAAAAAATTCCAAAAAATTTAAAATTTGGTCTCCAAGTACATTTTAATATAGAGATCACATCTAACGGTTTGGATTGACGTTTTAGACTTCAAAAATTGAAAAATGACTTAATTGCACGGGACCTCAGGAACAATTGATTTGATATTAACCAACATCTATATATATTAAAAAAAATTAGAATAAAATATTATAAATAATGTAAAATTGATTCTTATTCACAGCTTGTAAATTTTCTATGATTGACCTCGCTGTAAATTTTCTATAATTGACATAGCTGTCGGATATGTCTGTCTGCAGATAATCATAGTATTGTTTCTGCAATGTTGTGTGTAAAGAAAAGCTACACAACACCATCTTTCAGCTTGAATTTGTTGAAATAGTGAT